>CAUYTI010045228.1:0-94564 GCA_963575145.1 Galago senegalensis | reverse complement strand
GAGGGATCACTTCTATGGTTTATCTTACAAGGGTACAAGTGAATCTTTCTAAGAGTAGAATATAAACATCTTAACGCAATAAATAAGAAAATGACATAAAGGCTATGTTAACCAGTTTGATGAAAATATTTCAAATTGTATATGAAAACACCACACTGTACCCCATGATTGCATTAATGTACACAGCTATCATTTAATTAAAAAATTTTTTTTAATTAGACAGGCATAGTGGTGTGTGCCCATAGTCCCAGCTACCAATGAGGCGAAGGCAGGAGGATTGCTCAAGCCCAGGAGTTTGGGGCTGTAGTGAACTATGATCATGACATTACACTCCAGCTTGGGTAACAGAACTATAACATGTTTCAAGAAAGGCAGAGAGAGGGAAAAGGAAGAAGGGAGAGGAGAAAGGAAGGAAAAGTAAGAGAAGGAGGAAGGGAAGGAGGAAGGGGAAGAGAAGAAGGAAAGAAAGGAAAGGAAAAAAAGAAAGAAAACTGCCAGGAATACAGAATACAGCCCTAATGTGAAATAGGTGGTGGCATTATTCATGGAGGAAATACTGCATACGATTTTGGAGAAGAATATAAATAGGCATAGAAGGAAGAGCCAGAGATGCACTTGTTACACTTCTGCTCTAATTTGTATGCCCATTATTCTATTTTGAAAACAAAAACCTAGGTGGCACCTGTAGCTCAGTCAACAGGGTGCTGGCCACATACACAGAGGGTGGCAGGTTCGAACCTGGCCCTGACAAAATATTCAGGCGTTGTGGCAGGTGTTTGTAGTTCCAGCTACTTGGGAGGCTGAGTCAAGAGAATTGCCGAAGCCCAAGAGTTTGAGTTTGCTGTGAGCTGTGACACCACGGTACTCTACCCATGGCAACATAGTGAGACTCTGTCCCAAAAAAAAAAAAAAAAAACCTACAAGGCAAAGACCCTGCTTGTTTGATTGCAAAGGCAGGAGAGCCTTGAACATTATATTCAGTGTCATACATTATAATGTTTTCTTTTCTTTTCTTTTTTTTTTTTTTTTTTTTTTAGACAGAGCCTCAAGCTGTCCCCCTGGGTAGAGTGCCATGGCATCACGCTCACAGCAACCTCCAACTCCTGGGCTTAAGCGAGTCTCCTGCCTCAGCCTCCCAAGTAGCTGGGACTACAGGCACCCACCACAACGCCTGGCCATTTTTTGGTTGCAGCCATCATTGTTTGGCGGGCCCGGGCTGGGGATTCGAACCTGCCACCTTAGGTGTATGTGGCTGGCGCCTTAGCCGCTTGAGCCACAGGCGCCGAGCCCATTATAATGTTTTCATTCTGGCTCGGCGCCTATAGCTCAACCGGCTAAGGTGCCAGCCACGTACACCTAAAGTGGCGGGTTCGAATCCTCAGCCTGGACCGGCCAAACAGCAATGACGGCTGCAACCAAAAAATAGCTGGGCGTTGTGGCGGGTGCCTGTGGTCCCAGTTACTTGGGAGGTGGAGGCAAGAGACTCGTTTGAGCCCAGGAGTAGGAAGTTGCTGTGAGCTGTAATGCCACGGCACTCTACCCAGGGGGACAGCTTGAGGCTCTGTCTAAAAAAAAAAAAAAAAAAAAAAAAAGTTTTCATTCTTAAAGCAATTATATTTGGTTCATGTGGTATTTTTATTTTACAGACAAGGAAACTAAGGTCCAGGGAGGTTAGTATAACTCCTTGATCATATAGCTTAGAGAATATAGAGCTGATTTTTCAAACCAAATCTGTCTTTTATTTTTTGAGACAGAGCCTCAAGCTGTCCCCCTGGGTAGAGAGCTGTGGCATCACAGCTCACAGCACCTCCAACTCCTGGGCTCAAGCAAGTCTCCTGCCTCAGCCTCCCAAGTAGCTGGGACCACAGGCACCTGTCACAATGCCTGGCTATTTTTTGGTTGTAGTTGTCATTGTTATTTGGCAGGCCCAGGCTGGATTTGAACCTGCCAGCTCTGGTGTATGTGGCTGGCACCTTAGCTGCTTCAGCTATAGGCACCAAGCCTTTTTTTTGAGACAGAGTCTCACTTTGTCACCCTTGGGAGAGTGCCGTGGTGTCTCAGCTGATAGCAACCTCAAACTCCTGGGCTTAAGCGTTTCTCTTGCCTTAGCCTCCCAAGAAACTGGGACTACAGGTGCCTGCCCATCTCTAAAAATGGCTGGGGTCTCACTCTGGCTCAGGCTGGTCTTGAACCTGTGAGCTCAGGCAATCCACCAGCCTCAGCCCCCAAGAGTGATAGGATTACAGGCATGATTCACCACTCCTGGCCTAGGTTTGTTTCTTACAGACCACAGGTCCCCAGTTAACTTGCAAAGAAAACCTTGATAAGTATGTTTGGTTAGTGGTGCCAAGGAGTGCCCAGCTGTAGCCCTCATCCCTCGTCCTTCTCCTTTTCTTTCCTTGCAGGCCTTTCTGCAGAGGTCTGGCCTCCTCGCAGATCTCCATGCTTTCTGCCAGGCTCACAACTATGATGTCCTGGTCACCATGACTATCTTTTTCAACACTCACAATGAGCCAGTGCGACAGTTGGCTATTTTCTGTCCCCATCTGGCACTCCGAATGACGGTGAGTCTCTGTCCCTTTTCTAACCTGGGGGCCTCACAGAGCTTGCCAACATGTACTCTGTGCTCTACAGCTTTGTGCTATAAGGACCTCTCCTTTTATTATCATATTTTCACAGAGGTCCCTTCACCTGTTACAAGAATCTCTCCTCCTGCTTTTTTTTCATTCTGTCTCTCTCTTTTCTTTAAGACAGAGTCTCATGGCTCGGCGCCTATAGCTCAACTGGCTAAGGTGCCAGCCACGTACACCTAAGGTGGCAGGTTCGAATCCCCAGCCCAGACCTGCCAAACAACAATGACGGCTGCAACCAAAAAATAGCTGGGCGTTGTAGCAGGCGCCTGTGGTCCCAGCTACTTGGGAGGCGGAGGCAAGAGACTCGCTTGAGCCCAGGAGTTGGAGGTTGCTGTGAGCTGTAATGCCATGGCACTCTACCCAGGGGGACAGCTTGAGGCTCTGTCTCAAAAAAAAAAATAAAGATAAATAAACTAGCCAGTCTAACTAACAGAAAGAAAAAAGAACCAAAGCCTAACATTTGTGTAATCAGAATCCAAAACAGAGAAGAAAAAGAGTATGATGCTGAAAAATTTTTAAAGAAAAAAATAGTTGAGGCAGCACCCTTAGCTCAGTGGGTAGGGTACCAGCCATATACACCCACACTGGTAGGTTAGAACTCAGCCTGGGCCAGCTAAATAACAATGACAATTCCAACAACAACAAAATAGCCGGACATTGTGGTGGGCACTTGTAGTCCCAGCTACTAGGGAGGTTGAGGCAAGAGAGTAGCTTAAGCCCAAGAGTTTGAGGCTGCTGTGATCTATGACGCCACAGCACTCTACTGGCGATAAGAAAGTGAGACTCTGCCTCAAAAAATAAAAAAGAAAGAAAAGAAAAATAGTTGAAAAATCCATATCCATACACATTATGATCAAACTGCTGAAAACTAAAGACAAAGAACTGAACAGACAATTCAACACTAATAGACTTTAACACCCCTCTCTTTGTAAGAGATAGAACTAGAAATATCAGCAAGAACATATAAAATTTAAATGAAACTATTTAAAAAATGATCTAACTGGTATCTACATAACACTCCTTCCAAGACAAGCAAAATATACGTGCTTTTCAAGTACCCAAGCCACATTCTTCAGGAATTGCTGATGGGACTATAAAATGATTCAGACACCTTAGAAAACAGTTTTGCAGTTCTTTTTTTTTTTTTGAGACAGAGCCTCAAGCTGTCCCCTGGGTAGAGTGCCATGGCTTTACTGCTCACAGCAACCTCCAACTCCTGGGCTCAAGCAAGTCTCCTGCCTCAGCCTCCCAAGTAGCTGGGACCACAGGCGCCCGTCACAATGCCCGACTATTTTTTGGTTGTAGCCATCATTGTTGTTTGGCGGGCCCGGGCTGGATTCAAACCTACCACCTTAGGTGTATGTGGCTGACACCTTAGACGCTTGAGCCACAGGCGCTGAGCCTCACAGTTCTTTTAAAAGAGCTAAACATAAAGTTATCATACAACTCAGCAATTCCACTTCTAAAAATCTACCCCAAAGTAGTAAAAACTATGTCCACACAAAGACATGTACATGAATGCTCACTGTGGCATTATTCATGAGAACCAAAAACTGGAAGCATCCTAAATGTCTATCTGCTAGCAAATGGATAAACATAACATGGTACATCCATATAAGGGAATATAATTCAGCAAAAAAAAGGAATAAATTATTGATACATAGTACAACCACTGATAAACCTCAACATTATGCTATATGAAAGGCAGACACACAGGACCATATACTGTATGATTTTATCTATATAAAATGCCCACAAAAGGCAAACAGAGGCAGAAAGTAGATTAGTAGTTGCTTAGAGCTGAGGGGAAGAGAGTGGAGTGACTGCAAATGGGCACAAGGGATTTTATTAGTGATGGAAATATTCTAAAACTGGGTTATGGAGATAGTCACACAATTTGGTAAATTTATTTAAAAGCACTGGAGATTGGATTTTTTTAATTCAGCATAATGCTCTTAAGATCTATTCAAGTTGATCCACATATCAGTAGTTTGTTCCTTTTATTACACCATATGCATACACCACAGTTTAACCATTTACCCACAGGAGGGCATTTGGGTTGTTTCCAGATTTTGGTTATTACAAAGTTGCTATGAACATTCCCACACAGGTTTTTCGTACAGAAAGGATAGTCTTAAGAGAGTTAACATTCAGGCCTCAAGACTGGAACGAACTCAAATCCAGGCTATATAAACTCTAACAATTAATAAGATGACAGACAACCCAATAGAAAAATGATAGCTGGGTGCAGCTCATACCTGTAATCCTAGCACTCTGGGAGGCTGAGGTGTGTGGACCACTTGAGCTCAGGAGTTCAAAACCAGCCTGAGCAAGAGTGAGACTCTGTCTCTATTAAAAATACAAAAAACAAGCCAGGTGTTGTGGTGGGTACCTATAGTCCTAGCTACTAGGGAGGTTGAGGCAAGAGGATTGCTTGAGCCCAGGAATTTGCTATGAGCTAGGATGCCAGGGCACTCTACCCAAGGTGACGGAGACTATTTCAACAAAAAGAAAGAAAGAAAAATGATAAGTCTTAGAAAGGTTTTCACAAAAGGGTATTCAAATATCAGTAAACTTATACAAAGATGTTCAATAGTATTAGTCATCAGAGAACTACAAATTAAAATCACAATAAAACTCCCAAACCCCAAAATGTCCATCAGTAGAATAAATACATTTTGGTACATTCACACAATGAAATAGTAAGCATAATATAGGATAGACTACCAATTAAGATGTCATGGATAAATCTCAAACATACTATATTGAACAAAATAAGCCAAAACCAAGCCAGACACAAGAATATATACTGTATGATTTTATTTAAGTTCAATAACAGATAAAATTATATTATATGGTAACAGAAATCAGATAGTAGTTGTGTCTGGTTGGAGGAGATTCACTGAAAAGAACCAGTGCTCATGCCAAAAAGTCAACATACCCATTTAACCAGTGCCCATGCCAACCCCCCACAAAACAGACAACATTACAAGCACCTCCAGGGCCCTCTTCCTAACCTGATGATATTTTCAGGGGTACAGAAATGTCTTATGTCTTGATTGGAGATACACACACACACACACACACGCACGCACATTTGTTAAAACTCAAAGTATACTCTTAAAAGCTCTGAATTTTATCATATATAAATTATACCTCAATAAAAAAGAAATAAGAGTTTTCCTTTCAAACTTCCTGGCCATGCTGGTGCTGCTCTTGGTTGGGGGCTGCACTATACCTAAGGCAGGAAGATGGTAGCCACGAAGATACTGGTTATCATTGATCCAGGTGATTTTGATATCATTAGAAGCATGCCAAAACAGACTGGTGAAAAGTAAAAAAAGCAATTTTTTTCTTTAAAATTTGCCAGAGTTTGTTTTGAAAAATAAAAGGAAAGAAAAAAGAAAGCCACAATGAGATACCACTACCACCCATCAGAATGGCTAAAATTCCATTATCAATAATCAAAATGTTGACAAAGTACTTCTTGTATACTGCTGGTTAAGAATGTAAATCAGGAAGAAAGCTTTGGAAAGCTGTTTGACAGTATCTACTATAAGATATGCATACCCTATGACCCAAATACTCCACTCCTAGCTATAATATCTAGCCAACAGAAATGTATACATGTGTTCCCCAAAAGACATCTATGAGAGTGTTCAGATAAGCACTATATGTAATACCCTCAAACTGGAAACAGTCCTGAAATTTTAATTAATAGATTTTTAAAAAACCGTGATGTGTATTCTATTTCTATGCAAAGTGTGAAAACAAGTTTAATATATACTAACAGAATTCAAGACAGTGGTTATCTGATAATCTCTGGCGTAGAAGGAAGGGGTAGTCAGGAAGAGGGCCCTGGAGGTGCTTGTAAAGTTGTCTGTTTTGGGGGGGGGGGTTTTGGCATGGGCACTGGTTAAATGGGTATGTTCACTATCAGAGCTTATGACCTGTTCACTTTTTCTTCAGGTATATTATACTTTCAGTTATACTGTAAATTCTGTTCCTTATACTGTATGTACATATATATTTAAGGCTTTCTCTCTTTGCTACCCCCTTATCCTTCTCTGCATTCTCACTGATGAGCTATCAATAATGCTTAGTATTTTTTTTTTTTGAGACAGAGCCTCAAGCTATCCCCTTGGGTAGAGTGCTGCGGCTTCACAGCTCACAGTAACCTTCAACTCCTGGGCTCAAGCGAGTCTCCTGCCTCAGCCTCCCAAATAGTTGGGACCATAGGCGCCCACCACAACGCCCAGCTATTTTTTAGTTGCAGCCATCATTGTTGTTTGGCAGGTCCGGGATGGATTTGAACCCGCCACCTTAGGTGTATGTGGCTGGTGCCTTAGCCACTTGAGCCACAGGTGCCGAGCCAATAATGCTTAGTATTTAACCTGCATTTTTGTTGCCAGTTCCTTTGACTAATAAAACTTAAAGGTCAAAAGTGGTGTTTTGGGCTTGGCGCCTGTGGCTCAAGCGGCTAAGGCGCCAGCCACATACACCTAAGGCAGCGGGTTCGATTCCCCAGCCCGGGCCCGCCAAACAACAATGATGGCTGCAACCAAAAAAAAAAATGGCCAGGCATTGTGGCGGGTGCCTGTAGTCCCAGCTACTTGGGAGGCTGAGGCAGGAGACTCACTTGAGCCCAGGAGTTGGAGGTTGCTGTGAGCGTGATGCCATGGCACTATATCCAAGGGGATAGCTTGAGGCTCCGTCTCAAAAAAAAAAAAAAAAGTGGCGTTTTGACCAGTTCAGAGGTCAAAACTGGTGCAAATAAAGTGAGCCCACAAAATGATTATAGGGAGAACCCAAGAATCCTTTACACAGGCAGAATTTCTTGAGCTAGAATCAAAACTGGCCTCTATATACCCATAGAGGGAAAACCATCCTTTAACAGATCCACATAATTCCAGGACAAAGCTATAGGCCAGGAATGACATTCTTTTTTTTTTTTTTGAGTCCCATTACGCTGCCCTCGGTAGAGTGCCGTGTCGTCACAGCTCACAGCAACCTCAAACTCCTAGACTTAAGTGATTCTCTTGCCTCAGCCTCCCAAGTAGCTGATACTACAGGCACCTACCACAATGCCCAGCTATTTTTTGGTTGTAGTTGTCATTGTTGTTTGGCAGGCCCAGGCTGGGTTTGAACCTGCCAGATCCGGTGTATGTGGCTGGCACCCTAGCTGCTGAGCTACAGGCTCCAAGCTTGGAATGACATTCCTTTATGTGCTCCTTACTATATAGGGAATCTGTCCAAAGGCAATTTCACATACTTTAACAACTATCAGAGCTGAGAAAGGGGGGCAAATATGATACTGTGTCTAAAAATTCTTTTTTTTTTTTTGAGACAGAGCCTCAAGCTATCCCCCTGGGTAGAGTGCTGTGGCATCACAGCTCACAGCAACCTCCAACTCCTGGGCTCAAGCGAGTCTCTTGCCTCAACCTCCCAAGTAGCTGGGTCTACAGGCGCCTGCCACAACGTCCGGCTATTTTTTGGTTGCAGCCATCATTGTTGTTTTGGCGGGCCCTGGCTGGATTTGAACCCACCACCCTGGGTGTACATGGCTGGCGCCCTAGCCACTTGAGCCACAGGTGCCGAGCCATGTCTAAAAATTCTTAACTGACAGTGTAAAACTTGAATTTTGACAGTAAATCTTAATCTTATAAACTACCACAGGCTAACTTAACTTTCATCTTCCCTTTAATTTCCCAGAATCTTATTTATTAATTTATCCATACTCTAAATTTATTTAGAGGCCTGGCTCCATGGTCAGTACTGCAGATACAAAGACAGATAATCACAAGGTCTATAATTTCAAGGCACTCAGGACTCTTGTGGAGGGATAAAGAGGAGAGAAAAACAAAGTACCACAGTCCCAGATAACAGGTTTTCTAACAGGAAGAAAAAAGGCAGACTCTAAGTTTCCTGGGAGTATGGAAGGATAATGACTAAATCTGCCCAGAGAGGGTATATACATTGGATGTTGGAAGTGACATGTCATCAGGATATGGACCAAACAGTATGTCACCTCTTAAGAATCTGGAGACAAGGGTGGTGCCTGTGGCTTAAAAGGGTAGGGCACCGGCCCCACATGCTGGAGGTGGCAGGTTCAAACCCAGCCCCGGCCCCCCCCCCAAAAAAAGACTCTAGAGATAAGCAAAATAGAGTCTGTCTATTCTGAAAGATAAACTAGTAAAATCCATATTCAGATGTGACTGGACATCTAAGGGAGAAAACCCTGATACTGCCTATATAGGAGAATACAAAACTCATCAATACCCAAAACTCCAAATTAATCTGAGAATAGCATGGATATAAAAGTAGTGCATTTGATTAAAATTGACTATAACTTACTAAAAATAATTATATTTTATACTTAGTAAGGATAAAGACTGAGGAAATAAACGGTGGATCAGTCTGGAGGGGAAAAAAGGAAAGTCAGTCAGAAGTTCCTATCTAAGCATAGCTCAGAAGAGACAGATGTCCAAGTTCCCACCTCTCTAGGCTCAGAGACAAGAACACCACAGTTTCATAAAAAGGTCAAAAGCAGTTCTCATGCTGATGACATCAAACATCATCACTAGTCTTTGGTGTAAGTCTACACTTGTGATGTAATCTTGTGAAGACAGCTTGGCCTCCCACACACCTTTAGCTAAAGGAATAGTTTCAGTGGTGTGCTGAATGTTTACCATCAGGCTCTCTGAGGAAGGCAGAAAACTAGCCTGATACATAGCTTATTTATTTCTGTGATGTAGAATACTCCCACCATGGTCAATTTCAAGCTACTAAGATGATGTCACTCATCATGGAGTTGAAAGCCATGCACAGGAGTGGCTCTTGCAACCTGGAGTGAGGTAACTCCATCACATAAAAATGCAGTCACAGTTGAATTTTCACTGTACATCAATAAATTGCCATCTTGACTTATACAGATCAGATCTCAAGAGCTAGGTAATCTCAAGTCAATCCCCATATAGGGGTCCATCCTCAGTATGAGCAAGATGGGATTTCGAAGCCCTCAAAGTGGAATACAAACCCTGGACCAAGATGAACTCTCCAAGGTGAAGGGTATAACATACATGATGGTATGGAAAGGCACAATATAGTTACAACAAAATATAAAATGAATATTGAGGCTCGGCGCCTGTGGCTCAAGTGGCTAAGGCACCAGCCACATACACCTAAGGTGGCAGGTTCGAATCCAGCCCAGGCCCGCCAAAACAATGATGGCTGCAACAAAAAAAAAAAAAATAGCCAGGCGTTGTGGTGGGTGCCTGTGGTCCCAGATACTTGGGAGGCAGAGGCAGGAGACTCACTTGAGCCCAGGAGTTGGAGGTTGCTGTGAGCTGTGATGCCACGACACTCTACCCAGGGGGATAGCTTGAGTTTCTGTCTCAAAAAAAAAAAAAAGAATATTGCAAGTAATTCTGAATGATTGGACTACAGGTATATGAAAGTGACAAACTATTAGGGGAACCAAATAGGGCCAGGCTATAAAGAAGTTGTAGGGGAACTACATTCATGGGTGCATACTTCACACACTTTTAATTCATTTAATCATACGTACCACATTATATTATCCAATTTATAGAGAATAGCCTTAGGGGGCTAAGATTTGAACCTATGGGCTGATTCCCAAACTATACTTCTCCACTACACATCATACTACTTCTACAGTAAGACTGAGCGATGATGTAAGAACATCCCCTCCATCTTGCCCACTGCCTCTTAAGTCCTCTACATTAACCTTACCCACCAAAAGGGAGAATATGGTACTTTTACCTTAGGCCCAGTTAGGAAATTCTACTACATCCCTTTTGAATCCATTTAAACACATCAATAGTTTTCAGGAATACTTCCTTGTTTTCTTTTTTTTGAGACAGAGCCTCAAGCTGTCCCCCTGGGTAGAGTGCTGTGGCATCACAGCTCACAGCAACCTTCAACTCCCGGGCTCAAGCGAGTCTCCTGCCTCCACCTCCCAAGTAGCTGGGACCACAGGTGCCCGCCACAACGCCCGGCTATTTTTTTGGTTGTAGCCATCATTGTTGTTTGGCGGGCCCGGGCTGGATTCGAACCTGCCACCTTAGGTGTATCTGGCTGGCACCTTAGTCGCTTGAGCCACAGGTGCTGAGCCACTTCCTTGTCTTCTTAAACCCATCATAGCAAGAATGTTCTTATCAGTACTCATAATTATAACTGGCTACTACCAATTTTTGTTCAAAATGTCCCAAGTACTGATGGGGCACCCTTTTCATCTTCTTTTTTGCAAGGTTAGTGATCATAATCCTTAACCTGCTACTCTCAACTTTTGCTTTCCATTTCCCTGTGTTTTCCAAAGCTGGATCCTCTTCCAAAGGTCATAGTCACTGGTGAATACCAAGAAGAGTTTAACCAGTACCTCCTGTATTCTGTACCACCAAACACTCATCCAATTATAGAAAAATAGACAATGGAGAAGAAATAAACAAAAAAAGAGTACAGGTGAATTTGTCTAAAGGTTGAATATAAATGTCTTAGCATAACAATTATGAGAAGGACATGATGGCTATGTTGGCCACCTGGATGAGAGTTTTCCAAACTGCATATAGCATTAACACACTGTATCCTTTGAGAGAATTAATGTACACAATTATGATCTAATAAAAAAAAGAAAAAAAAATTGTTAAATGTCTATACTACCCAAAGAAATCTACAGATTTAATGATCTTTGCTGTTTTTAATTTTTTTATAAGTCATATATACATAGATTGTGAATAAATTTATGCCTTCGTGGGATTCAATGTGTTGATCATTTGTCCATTTTGGAGTGCTTTGCCAAGGATCTGGGACTGGTGGCTGTAGCTTTTTCCCCTCCAGCTTTGCAAAGGACCCATACCGTATTACAGTCTGAGACTATGTGGACCTGCTTGGTGTAGGTGGGTGTCTTGTGTTCAGCTGGTCTTTGTCCAATCCCAGTGGATCAGTGACTCTGGGTTGAAGTCTCAGCTGTGGAGAAATACAAGAAACTAAGACACCCCGCCCCCACAGGCAACAACCGAAAGAGGAAAATCAACCCTTCCCATTGCCACAGAACCAAGGTACCACCCGAGAGGGTCCTCAGGTGATTGGCCCAGGTTAGGATTTCCAAACCAATTGACTCCCTCAATACCAACTCTCAAGTGGGAGAGTTGAAAAGGTCTCCAGCAACTAGATAGCAGAGGACTATATTCAAATATAGGATTCAAATATAGAGGACTATATTCAAATATAGGACTAAAGTTCAAATATAGCTTGCTCTGGTGCTCTGTGGAGTCAGGAAGGCCCGCCCAGTAGCAGAGTTGGACCAGAGAGCTGATATCTCTTTCTCCACCTTGCACCTCTTTCACGCCCAGTCACTAGTAACCTCACAGGGCTGTGGTCCTGCTCCCTCCAATAAGCAGATGTGCCAGAGCTTTGCACCTGCCAGAGTCAAAGGAAAGTCAAGACCCCCTCAGCCTGGCCACCACCCTCTGCCACCAGACAGCTAGGGGAACTGAGGCCTGCCTGCCTCAGGTACTCAATGGCAACTGGGGAGGGTTCCACCTGAGCTTGGTCTGAACCTGAGGATAACAAGTCAGCAAATGATTTTCTCCCTCAGCCACTGCGCCTTTGCTCCAGCTGCTCTGCAGCAGCGGTATCCCTATAGGGTGAGGTCTGGCTTCCTCTGGCTGTCCTTAGAGTTGGGGAGGTTTCTCCCCAAGACTAGATCCCTGTGGGATCGCTCTTCTGTTGCTGGATCTTTGTGGGAGGTGTCCCTGAGCAGCTCCCCGGAAGCTCCCATGGTCAGGGAGGAGTCCGTAGTGGTAGCTCTGGGAGGACAGGGCTCCAGCAGTGGGGTAGGGTGTGCAGTGCTTGGCTCCGGCAGGGGGAGGTGCACAGCTGTGGCAGGAGGAGGCACACAGGGACAGGCTCTGGCAGGGTGAGGTGTGGGGGCACAAGGGCCCACCAGGATGGGGCGTGCGGCTTGCAAGCCTCCTCCCGCAGCTGGTTTGCACTTTCCCAAAGCCAAGCCTGACAGCCTCCCCTCTTTTGTCTGCACTACTGTTTGGCTCACTTTTGCAGTGCAGCTTTTCTACCACAGCCTTTGCAGTACACCTGGCAATGAACCACAGACATTCTAGTCTCTGCAGGGTTTAGGCTTCTGGACCCTCAGGTGAGGGGGAAAGGGTGGATTGGAAGTTCAAAATGGCAGGGAAAACTTTCATGCCTGGCAAGAGAGTGCTCAGGGTCACAGCAGGGTCCCTCTGGAGAGGTAGTCCCCACTTCCTGCAACTCTCTCCTGTGGGGTGAGACAAGAGGTCCTCAGTTCACTGCTTGCCTGTAGAAAACCTACAGCGAGCAAAAAAAAAAAAAAAAAAAAACCAAAAAAAAAAAAAAAAAACACCAACCAAACAAAAAAAACCTCTTGGGGTAGGGGATGGACACTTTTCCTTTGGGATGAGTTTTGTACCTGAAATTTGCTTTCTTGGAGTCACAGCTTGCCTCAGCAGAGTTGATAATTGATGTGCAGTTATCACTCTTCTCTTTCAGCTTGGCTCCCAGTCTTCAGCTTTATTGGGTACTTTCTGGTCATTATCTTTCCCCCTGGATGGGAGCTTCTGTTGAAAGCTGTGTTCAGTTGGCCATCTTGCCCCTCCTTTGATCTTTGTTATTTCTTTCCTTCTACTAACTGGGATGTGGAGTGTTCTTCATCTATTTCCTAGGTGTGAAATATTATGTTGTTAATTCGACTTTTCCCCCCCTACTTTTCTGATGTAGGCATTCATGGCTCTAAAAGCCCCCCTTGGGCTGTGTTTGCTGTACCCAACGCATTGAGTTTGGTATGTTGTGTTTTCATTTTCAATTGTTTCAAAGGATTTTGCAATTTTTCTTTTCAATTTCTTCATTGTTCTGTTTTTTTGTTCAGGAGGATGCTGTTTAGTTTCTGTTAATATGTACCTTTTCTGACATTCTTCTCTTCTCAATTTCTAGTTTTAGTCCATCGTCATCAGAAAAGATAGTTGATATGATTTTGATCTTTTTCAAAAATTTTAAGACTTGTATTGTGACCTAACATGTGGTCTATTCTGAAGAATGTTCCATGAGCTGTTCAAAAATAAATGTGTATTCTGTACCTTTGGGATGGAATGTAAATGTCTGTGTATTCTGTAGGTTTGGGATGGAATGTAAATGTTTCTGTAGATGTCTGTTAGTTCTGTTGGGTCTAGAGTGTAGTTTGACTCCAGTGTTTCTTCCTTGATTTTCTGTTGGGATGATCCGTCTATTGTGGAAAGTGGGGTATTGAAATACTCCACTTTTATTGTATTACAGGCAACCTCTCTCTTTAATATTTGGTTTACATATTTGGGTGCCCGGGTGCTGAGTGCATTTATATTTACAAATGTTAGATCCTCAGATTCTCTTGCTTTATTAACCCTTCTATTGTAATATAATGGCCTTCCTTATCTCTTTTTTACCATCCTTGACTTAAAGTCTATTTTAACTGATATAAGAAGAGCTACTCCTGCTCTCTTTCTGTTTCCATTTGCATGGGATATCCTCTTTCCATCTCTTCACTTTGGGGCTGTATGGGTCTTTATAGGTGAAGTGAGGTTCTTGTAGACAGCATGTAGTTGGGTATTGTTTTCTTTTTATCCATGCTATGTCTTTTAATTGGAGATTTTTAATAGGCAAAGTTTTAATGGTACCATTTTTTTTCTTGTTTTCTGGTTCTTTTGTAGATCCTTTCTCCTTTTTTCCTCCCTTAACTATCTTCTTTTGTTGTTAAATGGTTTTCTCTGTAGCACCTTTTGATTCCTTGCTATTTATCTTGGGTGGATCTATTATAGGGTTTTTTTTTTTTGTGGCTACCATGAGACTTACTGAAACCATCTCTAGTTATAACAAGTTATTTTAAACCAATAACAACCTAACTTTGATCACAAGGGAAAGTAACACAAACAAACTCAGGTTTTTAACTCATCCCACCTCCCCCACATTTTGCCTTTTTGCTGTTTTAATTTACATCTTTTTATATTATCTATATCTTTACCCATTGTTGTATTTCCTATTATCTTTAATAGTTTTGTCCTTTAGACTTTGTACTTAAGATACACATGGTTTACACATCAGTATTACAGTATTTGAGTATTCTAAATTTGTTTGTTTTCTTACTTTTCCCAGTGAGTTTTATACCTTCAGATGTTTACTTCTTAGGTGTTGGTGTGCTTTTTTTTTTAGATGGAACAACTCCCTTCAGCATTTTTTGTAAGATAGGCCTGGTGTTGATAAATTTCCTGGGCATTTCTTCTTGGAAACTCTTTATCTCTCTGTTGTGTTTGAAAGATACAGTGTTTTTGACTGGCTTTTTTTTTTCCTTCTGCACTTTTTTTTTTTTTTGAGACAGAGCCTCAAGCTGTCCCCTTGGGTAGAGTGCCGTGGCATTACAGCTCACAGCAACCTCCAACTCCTGGGCTCAAGCGAGTCTCTTGCCTCCGCCTCCCAAATAGCTGGGACCACAGGCGCCCACCACAACGCCCGGCTATATTTTGGTTGCAGCCATCATTGTTGTTTGGTGGGTCCGGGCTGGGGATTCGAACCCGCCACCTTAGGTGTACGTGGCTGGCGCCTTAGCCGGTTGAGCTATAGGCGCCGAGCCATCCTTCTGCACTTTTGAACACATCGCCCCCCTCTTTCCTGGCCTCCAGGGTTTCTGCGGAGAAATCTGCTGAAAAGTGTACTGAGGCTCTGTTGTATGTGTCATGTTTCTTTTCTATTGACTCTTTGAGTATTGTTTTCTTTGCCTATGGTTTTTGGTAATGTGGCTATGACATGCCTTGGGAAAGTTCCCCTGGGGTTGAATTTGATTGGGTACTTCTGAGCTCCCTGCACCTGGATACTTGTAAGTTTTCTACATATTTGAGAAGGTTTCATCCATTATTTGCTTTCATATGCTTTCCAGGCCCTTTTTATCACTTGTCTCTTTCAGGAACTCCTGTTGTGCGGAGTGTAGGTTCCCTGATGGTTTCCCAGAGTTCTCATAGACCTTCTTCACCATTTAAACCTTCTTTTTCTTTTTGCTCCTCTGATTGCATAATTTTATATGTTCTGTCTTCAAGCTCACTGATTCTTTTTTCTGTATGATCAAGTGTGCTGTTGAAGCTTTCTAATTAGGTTGTTGTTGTTGTTTGTTTGTTTGTTTAGTTTTGTTTCTTTATTATTTATTTCTGGGACTTGTATTTGCTTTTTAAAAAATATTTATATTTCTTTGTCAAATGTCCAATTCTTTTTCCTGGGTAGTTTTCAAAATTTTATTTAGTTTTCTATCCACATTTTCTTGTGATTCCCTGAACTTCTCTAAGAGGATTATTCTGAATTCATTGTCAGACATTCTGTAGATATTTACTTATTTTGGATCCATTACAGGAGCTTTATTGATTTCATTTGGTGGTGTCTTATTACCCTGAGTTTTCACAATCCCTGTGTCTTTATATTGATGCCTGTGCATCTGAGGAGATGGCCACTTCTTTCAGGTTTTGCAGCTGGTCTTTAGTGGTTTAGGCCTTTGCTACTTATTATTGGAATTAAATCCCTGGCCTGCTCTTGCTTCCAGTCTTAGAAAGACTTATAGTGAGCACCAGACTAAAATGCTGCACTGGAACTATGTCAGTGCCCAGCCATTGTTTCTTGGTCTGGGAAAGACTTAAGTGGGCACTGGTGCTTGTCTCCAACCATTTGGTTGTTTGCAGATCACCTGGGTTTTGTGAGAAATATGGCCGTGGACTTGGACTTCCCTGGGGATAGTGTCTCCTGCAGTGCTATGTCTCCCACGAGTCTCCTCAGCATTGGCATGCCTGCTGATTGCAGCACAGAGCAGCTGCCAAGATCAACATGCTAGTCACTTTGTTCAGTACACCTACATTTTGTCTCCAATTCACCCCAGATGGTTTAGCTCTCCTGGAACTCCCTAAGATTCTGTGAGATGGGACCAGAGCAGACTTCCCTTGGAGATTCCCATTCCCAGTACAATCTGGTGTAGACAGATTGTACATTCACCTCCAATTCCTTCCTCCCTCTTCAGAAACTATGAGTCTAGGGAAGTTCCCTGTGGTGATATTATGCCAGCTTGAGTGAGGAGGTGGTACAGGCTAGAATGACCATTCCTCTTACTGGTTGTGACTTCTCACAATTGTGCAAGCCCAGAGATTTTCTTCACTTCTCCCCCAAGTTATGGTAAATTCAGGGTGGTATTCTTGTCCTTGATTAATTTCTGGTGGTGCTTTTATGGGGAGGGAGATGCTGCGGGTTGTTATATTCTGCCATCTTCCTGACACCACTCTGCCTATTTACTCCAGCTTTCAAATATGGGAAGCAAGGCTGAGAAAAGGTGCAGGGATTTTCCCCCCAAGATTCTATCCTAGGATCCTAATCTATGTGTGTATGATCCAAAAGCTGTGCACCGACTTGGACCCATGGCGGGCTGTAGGCCAACACTGGGGCCTCTTCATACTTGCCTTCTCCTATGCATACAAGGAATAACGTATATCGCAAAACAAACCCCCTTTTGTCCTCAGAGGAGAGTGTCTCCTTCAAACAAGGCAAGGTATTGCAGAAGAAGGGACATGATAATGGGCCTGCCAGACAGAACACTGTAATGAAAGTCAGGAGATCTGGGGGCTGGGACCATAACTCCCCTCCCCACTAGGTGTGACTTTGGCTAAGTAATGGACTCTCTCCTGGTCACTTCTGTAAAAACAAAAACAGTCCTGAGCTTCTGTTGCAAATGTTGGAGAGGTGAGTTCTTTGACTTCAGCTGGGATCAAAGGGAAGAGGGTGTGATATGCCTTCGGCAATCATTTCAGCAGCCCCAAACCCTCTTCACTGCAAGCTCTCAGCCTTAGCAGCTATTGCTAGTATCATCATGATGGTCATGCAAATGACTGCTGCTGGAGGTTCTGAGGACAAATAGCACCCAATGCCTGTCTCAAACGTCTTGATCTCTAGGAAGCTGATGAGTGCTGGCAATGAGCCAGGTACAACTTCAACTGTTCTGTGGAAGGGGCATCGCATGTAATTCTCACAGCCCTTCTGTGAGGCAGAGGCTTGTATTCCTGTGAGGCTCTGGACTCATTCCCCCAACATAGTAACAACATCAGTCTTTCTCAACCACTCAAGAATGCGGTGAAAAAAAATTAGAAAGCTCCTGATAGCCACCATGGGAGATAATGAAAAGTGAGGAACATGATACATGGCCAACTAATTCCTCATCCAGGCAATTGCAGAAGACGACCCAGAGCTGTCCATATGAAATAATTGGTCACTGTTAATATTATTAATTACTAAATGCCCAATGGTGATGCTGTTGCCAGTGGTACCATCCCCCAAAATAATAGCTCTTAACCTCACAGTAGATGTGGGAAGTCCCTGTTATGAGGAGCCAGGTTTTGATGGCACTCCCCTACACATTTTATCCCATTTAGTCCTCACAGCAAGTAAATAATATGAGTCTAGCTCTTGCCTCTGGAAAGAGATGGTTCTCATTCCCCTCACAATCCCCAGAGGACATTGATGGGTAAGTAAGCCAAGGCCAAAGCTTCCCAAACCATGTTCCAAGGTATGTACCACCAGTGGTTTTGGGGGTCCCTAAAATATAAGTATTGTCAATCGGGGCCTGGGAAAGCCTCCTGTGTTCACATCAATTTTTCATACAAATACTACCCAACAATGTTAAAAACCACTGATTTTGAGCTCTACCATTACACCATACATCAAAACACAAATGCGTTATTATGTATGTCAACAACAAAAACATACATGATATGTGTATCAGCCTCCTGAATGGGATAGAATTCTGTTTGGTTCCTTTGTAACTGCCAAGAATGTTGAGGATAGCTTCTCACCAACCCATCAGCTCAATGAATTTTAGCAGCATGCAAGTCTATATCTGACTCCTTCAGCCTTTCACTGAATCCTCCTCTTCCGCTACCCGTGATCCCCATCTTGGTTAACGGCACCTCAAGGCTACAAGTCCTTCAAGCCAGAAACCTGAGTGTCATACTTGGCTCCTCTCCGGTCCTTGCCCTAGGCCCATGTCCAGCCTAAGATGTCACCATTCTATCTATCCCAAGGAAAACATCGCTCAAATCATGCTACTCTGTCCAGCCCTTTTTCGAATACTTTTTCCTACAAATTACAAAAAGCCCACATGTGAGCAAGTGGGTGTTTAGTGGGTTGAGTTTCCCCATCTGCCTACCTGTTGTCTGAAATTGAGAGCGAGATTACCCATCTTCAGGCCAGAGAATGAACAAAACTGACTGGCAGGGTCATGTAAAGGAGCAAAGCCCGTGTTGGCCCTCACTGGTATGATCTCAGTGCATTTTCTCAAACTGGAGTCCCAGGAACACCAAATCCATTTTGTGGAATCAGTGTAGGGAGTGTGGGTCAACCTTTTGTGAGAGCAGTCCGTGATAGTGTGCTCTGTCTAGGGAAGGCTGAAAGATTGAGCTGACCACCTTGCAATGCTGAGGACGCCACTCTGGGGATTGCAGTGAGAGGCAGCTTTCCCCCTCCAGGGAAAAATAGATGGCTTGGTGTGATTTGACAGGACCCCTGTGAGTTCTACTCACTCATTATCCTGTGCCTAAAAGGTCCACCATGAAGCTCCAATCTTCAGATCATTGTCAGGAATACTCTGGAAACCTGTAGAATTACTTGGGTGACCATGGAGAGCAATGGATGATGGGGACTGCAGATGCAGTATTCTTTTTATCTTCTTTCCTCTTTTTCTATTGTTAATATGTCTTCTTATTTTTAATTGTTATAAGTATATAATATATAGACCATAGTTCTATATGTTCATAGAGTGCATGTGATGTTTTAATCCAGGCATACAAGGTGAATTAATCAAATAAGGGTAACTGGGGTGTCCACCACCTCAGGCATTTATCATTTCTTTGTGTTAGGAGCATTCCAATTCTACCTGTGTGGTTATTTTAAGTTATATTTTAGCTTATTGTTGATTATGGTCACTCTGTTGTGCTTTCAAATATTGTACATTCTATCTAACTCTCACTATATTCTTGTATTCATTATCCACCCCCCACTTTATTCCTCCTCCCTCAATCGTTCCCAGACCCTGGTAACCAGCACTCTACCCTCTGTCTCCAGGAGATCAATTGTTTTTCACATTTAACTCCCATGCATGAGGGAGAACATGCAAGATTTGTCCTTCTGTGCTTGGCTTATTTCACGTAAGGTAAAGTTCTCCAGTTCCACTCATGTTGTTGCAAATGGCAGGCTTTCATTCTTTCGTCCTTTTTGTGTCTATTTACCAGAATTTTTTTTATTTATTTATGCCCTGATGGACACTTAGGTTGATTCCAAACCTTGGCGATCATAAATAGTGCTACAAAAAACATGAGAGTGCAGATTTCTTTTGATCTATTGAATTCCCCTCCTTTGGATGTACATCTAGCAGCAGGATTGTTTGATCATATGATGGTTCTATTTTCAGTTTCTTGAGAACCCCCATACTGTTCTCCATAGTGGTTGCACTAACTTACATTCCCACTGACAGGACACAGAGGGTGCCCTTTCTTCACATCCTTGCCAACATTTGGTATTGCCTGTCTTTTGGATAAAAGCCATTTTAACTGGGGTGAGGTGACATATCCTTGTAGTTTTGATTTGCATTTCTCTGATGACCAATGATGTTAAGCATTTATTCATTTACTTGCTCACCAGTTGTATGTCTTCTACGGAGAAACATCTATTCAGATATTTTGCCCAGTTTTCCATAAGAATGTCTGAGTTTTTTCCTATTGAGTTGTTGGAGTACTTACATATTTTAGTTACTAATCCCTTGTCAGATGGGTGGTTTGCAAATATTTTTTGCCATTCTGTGTATTGTCTCTTCCCTTAGTTGATTGTTTCTTTCCTTGTGCAGAAGCTTTTTAGGTTGATGTGATCCCATTTTTCCAATTTTGCTTTGGTTGCCTGTGCTTTGAGGGTATTAGTCAAGAAGTCCTTGCCCAGACCAATGTCCTGAAGTGTTTACCCTATATTTTCTTTTACTAGTTTTAGATGCTCAGGTCTTAGATCTAAGTCTTTAATTCACTTTGGTTTTATTTTCCTTATGGTAAGAGATGAGGGTCTAGTTTCATTCTTCTGCTTATTGACATACAGTTTTCCAGCACCATTTATTGAAGAGACTGCCCTTTCCCCACTGTATGTCCTTGGCAAAACGGTTGAAGATGAGTTCAATATACATGTGTGGGTCTATTTTGGGGTTCTCTGTTCTGTTTCACTGGCCTATGTGTCTATTTTTATGCCACATATCATACATACTGCTTTGGTTACCCTACCCTACTAATATATTTTGAAGTCAGGGAACGTGATGCCTCTAACTTTCTTGTTTTTGATCAGGATGGCATTTTGGCTATTCTGGGTCTTTTGTGGTACCATGTATATGTTAGGGTTTTTTTCCTGTTTCTGTGCAGAATGTCATTGGTACTTTAATAGAGGTTGCATTGAATCGGTACATTGCTTTGGGTTGTATGGGCATTTAACACTATTGACTCTTCCAGTTCATGAGCATAGAATATCTTCCCACTTTTTGTGTGTCCTCTTCAATTTCTTTCATCAATGTTTTCATTATATAGATGTTTCAATTTCTTGGTTAAGTTTATTTGTAGGTGTTTTATCTTATTTGTAGCAGTTGAAGATGGGATTACCTCCTTTTAAATTTTTTTTAAATTTTTATTTCACATAACGTAACTGTATACATAATTCAATCATGGGGTACAGTGTGCTACTTTCATATACACTTTGAAATACTCTCATCAAACTAGATAACATAACCTTCATGTCATTTTCTTAGTTATTGAGTTACAATGTTCATGCTCTGCTTTTAGAAAGATTCCCTTATATTTTCTAAATAAATAAATAGCTGTTTCCTCCCCTTCCTGCTCTACACACACGTGCATACACATGTACACTCAGAGCACACAGGCAGGGGCTGCTTAGATAGCACTGTTTTGGGAAGGCGTGTGAAGCTGATGTCTGAGTTGACTTCAGCCTATTCTTCACCATGGCTATCGGGGGCTTATGCAGAACAGAGGCTCATAAGAAATTAACTCCTGAGAACTAAGAAAGTTTCAGCTACCCAGCCCGTGTTTTTGCAGCTAAATGTGAAAGATATGTTCTACTTTAATCTCCCAGTGCTGTTTTTAACAACGCACAATGCTATGCTCACCTTTAAAATAAAAGCCAGTTTTCACTGCTCCCTTTCTATGGCATCAAAAGTTCAGATAAAATTCTGGACATTGCAGGCAATGGTAAGAGAAAATTATCTGCCAAAGGTGGAAACACCATTTGCGGATGTATTTAAAATAGTCTGTCTTTTTCAGGTACAATTATCATAAGATTCACTCGGTTTCAATGTATAGTGTAGTGAACTTGGACAAATACCTGAGTCAATCAATGTAGAGTATAGAACATGTGGAGCACCCAGACTTGCCCCCTGAATTGGATTCTTTGAAGTCAATCCCTCTCCCCACCCTCAACCTTTGGCAACCATTCATCTGCTTTCTACTGTAGGTTTACTTTTTAAGAGTTCATATAATAAACTTCAGAAAGAAAAATTAACTCCTAATAGGTAGAGCCTATAACTTTAAGCAAGAGAAGTGTAAATTGAGAGGGTTTAGATAAAGGAGACATTATGTAGTGCTTAAGAATTGTCAGAGTGTCTCATAATACTCTTGCTATAGTCTCCCAAGAGGTTTCCTGAACTCTCTACTCACTTCTACTCCATCCCGATCCTGTAGAAACTATATCCTGAATGGAAGAAATGATTACAAGATTTGAAGTAGAGTTATGCAGAAAATGGAGAAAAATCATAGCAATCTAGTTCCTCCCTCCCTCCCCTTGGCTAGAGTGCTTTGGCAGCCCACTAGCTTACTGCAACTTCCAACTTCTGGGCTCAAGTGATCCTTCTGTCACGGAATCCTGACTGGCTGGAACTATAGGCACATGCCACCATGCCTGGTTCATTTTTCTATTTTTGAAGAGATAAGGTCTCTTTTGCTCAGGTGATTTTCCAACCTCAGGTTGGCCACCACACCTCACCTATCTTTCTGGTTGACTTTTTTTTTTGAGATAGAGTCTCCCTTTGTCTCCCTTGGGAGAGTGCTATAGCATCATAGCTCACAGCAACCTCAAACTCTTGGACTCAAGTGATTCTCCTGCCTCAGCTTCCTGAGTAGCTGGGATTACAGGTGCTTGGAACAACACTGGCCATATTTTTTGTTTAGAGACTAAGTCTCATTCTTGCTCAGGCAGGTCTTGAACTTATGAGTTCAAACAGTCCACCTTCCTTCACCTCCCAGATAGCTAGGATTACAGGTGTGAGCAACCACTCTGGACCCCTGTTCTGACATTTAGGAGGAAAGACCTAAAAGTTATGTGCTAACAGAGAGATACAGATTCATCACATTTTTTTTTTTTTTTTTTTTTGAGACAGAGCCTCAAGCTGTCACCCTGGATAGAATGCTGTGGTGTCACAGCTCACAGCAACTTCCAACTCCTGGGCTTAAGCTATTCTCTTGCTTCATCCTCCCATGTAGCTGGGACTATAGGCATCCTCCACAACACCTGGCTATTCTTTCTTCTTTTTTTTGGTTGTAGTTGTCATTGTTGTTTGCCAGGCCCAGGCTGGATTCGAACCCACCAGCTCTGGTGTATGTGGCTGGCACCTTAGCCTCTTGAGCTACAGGTGCTAAGCCCATAACATCTTTTCTAGTTGAAAGAATAACCATAGGAAAAGGAAGTGTTGATTGATGTTAGCTGATTCTAGAGGACAGGGCATTAATCTTTGTGTAACAGTCTTTTTTTTTCCTTATCCTGATTAGAAGTTTTAAGCATAGGTAATATGTAGACAAAGTTAATTAGTATTTAGTCAATAGGTATATTGTTCTTTAAATTACCATACTTTTGCTTTAAAAAATTGAAAATTAGTCTAAATTTTAATCTTATCAATTATTCATGCCCAGATCTACAGATGATCTAAAATGTTTTTATTGATACCTGCTGGTAGGCTCTCAAATTGCAGAAAAAGTGGCTAAGATGTGCTACCTCTCCTGGAAGACAAGCCTTGGAAATTCTAATTCATTTCTACATGCAAAACTATTGTAAGACCTTTTCATCACTTGAGTTTCCACACCATGCAGGGTTAGCTGAGATGCCATATTGTTATTAAGAATATGTAACTAGTTATTTTCAATAATTTTTCAGCTAGGGACAGAGATAAGTGTCAGGATCTGCTTCTAACACCACTTGTCAGGGCCCAGGACTGGCCAGGTCTTGGGCCCGGCTTAGGTAGGTTCTGGACATGGACCACTAAGCTACCTTGCTCAGGAACAGTTTCCTTTAGGTGCTTGAGGGCTATCTACTTTAGTTGGAGACAGACAGAGTATCTTAGAGTAAAGCAGTCTTCTCAGAACAGATAGATCTTAGTCTTTAGCAGAGCTTGGTAATCTTCAGCAGAGAGATGCCATGCTGGCATCCTGCAGGCAGGAGAGGAGACAGAGTCAGAGTCAGCGTGTCCGTGATAGAATGTGCATGCCTCCTGTCTGCCTTCTCCTCCAGCCTAATATAAGGCTGAGCTCATGCCTCTCAACACCACAGGTGCAGAGACTGCCAATTCACCAATGCTCTCATCTCACAAGCTCTCTCATGCTTGTTAGAACTAAATTTCTCTCCATGCCCTTTTCACCAAGGTGTTTCCATTACAGGTATTTCTTATAACTCTCACCCCTCCTGGCCATAAGCCATACAGGCTGCTACATTTCCCCCCTTTTTTATATACAAACAAAATAACTTAATGTGGTAAGGGCAGTTCTTCCTGTTATCTAGCCCTTTCCTTGCTAGGCAAAGTATGGTAATTGACAGTTCAGAATTCCAGGTATGGGCTCTTTAAATGATGAAGCCCAACACAAATGTAATCTATTAGCTGCTGCTAGGGAAAATGTAAACTATTAGCAGCTGCTAGGGAAAATGATGATTATGATGTTAATTTTCTTAAAGGTCTTTTTAAATGAAGACTTCGAAATCTTTCCTGAGAGAATTTACTATTTAACTGTAGGAACTTTCCTTTGGTATTTATTTAACAGATGACAGATGACAAACAAAAGATAACTCTTTCCTTGCAATCTTTGCAAGGATTTTTCTCTCGCTATTCCAAAGGTTTTGATACTGGTAGTACTAAAATCCACCCTTCACAGATCGCAAAAGACTGTTACCCGTGGATTAATGGTTCCACACTTGGCAGTTCCTCTCATGGAACTGTTACTCGTGGTCCAAAAAGTACCACCCTTCACAATTCCTCCATAGCAGAGTTTTTCCTGCTTTCAAGCTGCTTTTCCAGTGAAATTTTTGCTAATTGCTTCCAGACTCCTTTTTCAAATGGAGTTTCCTAGCCCAAAGGTAGTTTAACTCTAACTCTTCCCTCCCTTTGTTCTCACCTCTCATAATCTTCCAAAGGCTTCACTTGCTTCCCAGTGACACTTCCCCTTTGAGCGGTGTCCAGTCTCCTCAGCTGGACCCAGTTATAGTGCACTGATGAGAGGTCAGTTACCCCTTCACCACGCAGAATAATCTAATATTCCACAAACACATTTAATCTAATTATATTCCATTGTCATCCACTGGTCTGGTTTTATTTCCCGTTTTACACTAAGGCACCATACATAGGTCTAACCAAGCTGGCAGAGTGCTCCCATGGCATAAAATTGAATTATACTGGTTTTTTCTGAGAATGGTTAGAAATGAAAATATTAAACTTTTTTTTTTTTTCATTTACCAGTGGGTCCTGATTCTGGCCCAACTGATAATTTCCCTACAATAAAGGTGTTCCATCTCTATTAAATTGATAATGGCATTTGTTTGGCCAATAAAAGCCTTTTTTACACTTGGAGGTTTACATGCTCTTTGTTCCCTTTCTTTAGCATTCAGAGTTCTTTTCCCTTTTAAACCCTTTTCTCTCATGGCCTAGCTTCCCACATTTATGGCATTTGATGTTAACTGGGGGATTTACCCTGATCTTCCAGCTCCCCAATTTGAGTTGTCCTGTCAATACAGCATTTACCTGCATCTACTATAAGATTCATCTGATGTCTCAACTGTATTTCAAACTGCTGTATCTCATTTGCCATGATTTTTCTCTACTGGTTTTTCTTTCAGCCTTTTACTTTTTACAATCTTTCCTTTTCAATTCTTAGAACCTTTGGCTGCCTTAAAGAGACAGGAGCTCTTTAGCTGTTTTTTACTCTGGAGTCTTAGTTGTTTTACAAAACTTTACTTCCTCTATTTCTTCACCAGCCCCCTTAATCTACCTCAATTCTTTTCTTTTTAAACAGAACTCTTAACTGCCAAAAAGGGAAACGGGGTGTCGGTCTCTCAAAAGCTACTTCCTGCTGGCATTGGGTGAAGGTATTAGGGGAAGGCAGTTAGAAGTTCTCCTCCCTACCTTAATAAACTCTTGCAATCTATTCCCAAACTTTTCTTTTTGCTGTTTTACCGAAGGCTTTTCTCACCCCTGAGGCTAAAGGCTTGTTTACTAAAGAGTCTTGTCTCCTAGGTTTAGCTTTTCTCTTTCCCTCTTGTTTAGGCTTTTTCTGTTTTTCCTCCAGCTGCTTCACAGAAGAGGCTAAAGGATTTTAACAGCTTTTTTCCCACAGAAGTAGCAGTTAGAATTTGGAAAGCGAAAACATAGGAAAGAGGAAAAACCAGATGAGAAAGGCCTGCTGTTGGCTGTCTAAGATATTTCTTTTCCCTCTAAGCATTTCTATTTCTCTTCTCTTTTTCTTATTTTGCTAAAGCTTATTTCCCTCTCGGTCCACGTTCACTGAATCCTGCTCACAGCACCATTCGTCAGTGGTGTTCACTATCCCGCTTCTGACACCACTTGTCAGGGCCAGGGACTGACCAGGTCTTGGGCCCAGCTTAGGCAGGTTCTGGACGCGGACCACTAAGCTACCTTGCTCAGGAACAGTTTCCTTTAGGTGCTTGAGGGCTATCTACTTTAGCTGGAGAGAGAGAGAATCTTAGAGAGAGTAAAGGTCTTCTTAGAACAGATAGATCTTAGTCTTTAGCAGAGCTTGGTAATCTTCAGCAGAGAGACACTGTGCTGGCATCCTGCAGGCAGGAGAGGAGACAGAGACAGAGTCAGAGTCAGCATGTCCCTGATAGAATGCGCATGCTTCTTGTCTGCCTTCTCCTCCAGCCTAATATAAGGCTGATCTCGTGCCTCTCAGCACCACAGGTGTAGAGACTGCCAATTCACCAATGCTCTCATCTTGCGAGCTCTCTCATCCTTGTTAGAAATAAATCTCTTTCCATGCCCTTTTCACCAAGGTGTTCCATTACAGGTATTTCCTATAACTCTCACTCCTCCTAGCCATAAGCTATACAGGCTGCTACAGATAAAGTCTTTTGTTATTAGAGTATTAGATGCAAGGGATTCAGAGATAAAGTACACGATGAAGGAATTCACTTTCTATGATATAGAAAACAAATAGATAACTATAGCAAACTATAGGACAATGTGTTCTTTCTTATGATAGAGGTAGGTATAAACTGATCCTTTAATTTAATTCAGTGAACAAATGCTTGCTGAATGCTTATTAGTGCTTTGCACTGGTCTAGGAGCTTCAGAATGAAGATTTTTTTCATGTGTAATAAATGGAAAAGTTGAAAGTTAACTGGAAGCATTTAGAATAGATATTTAATCAGGATTTACAGAATCAGGAAGTCTGGCTAAAAAGGGTGACATGTAAGCTAATATTTGAAGGGTGAATAAAAGTTAGGGCTGAGGATCAGGCATAGACAGAGAGCACATGCAAAATCCTGAGCATGGACCCTTGAGGAGCTGAGGGAAGTTCTGTGAATGGATATGGAGCTGAGGTTGGCAAACTTGTTCTGTTAAGGACCAGATAGTGACCATTTGGGGTTTATGGGCCAATGTGTAGGCAACATCCTAAACTCTGCAAGCAGCTATTCTTAATGAAAACTAATTGTCTTGCTTCTTTGTTTCTTTTTATATTTTACATTTTAAAATGTAAAAACCATTCTTAGCTTATAAGCCACAGTGGGTGGGCAGGATTGGGCCCACGGACAATATTTTGCTAACCTTGAGCACAGAGCCTGGGCTTAGTGTGGATGTGAGAGAGTAAGATGATATGCACATTAAAACTGGCCTCAAGGTGCTATTAGGCTGAAGAATTTAGATTCTATCTTGAGGGCAATGGTTGGGGGTGACTATTAAAAGGGTTGATGTGGGAAAGTTGATATTTTGTATCTAGACTATATTAGATCATTCAGGCAATGTGCTGTGTGGGCATAGAGATTGACTACAGGACTACTACAGGGATGTAGGCACATTAAAGGAAGGATTTAGGGAACTCACAGTTGGTATAGGAGATAGATTTGGAATGAAGCACAATTTATAAGATTTGGTGGTTGATTGACTGTATGGACTAAAGAAGGAGAAATGAATTATTTCTAGTTTGAATAAATGACATTGGGTCATTTACTGAGTTAGGAGACTCAGCAGGAAAGAGCTTAAGGAGAATGCTAGTACATTCTACTGAGTTTCAGGCCCTAATAAGGCATCCCAAATGAAACTGTAATATTGATAATAACTATAAACATGGGAAATATGTAATGAGTCTTAACAAATGCCAAGCAATATTCTAATTGTTTGCTTGGATTAACTCATTCATAACTCACAGCAAACTTATGGATAGGTATTGTAATTATAGCAGAATCTCCATAGTTGGCCACCTCCCTATATTGATCACCTCCTTAATTTGGCCTAATTTTTATAGACCAGACATGTACCACATGTATGTATCAGTACAGTAGGCCTATTTCCTTATGTTGACCACCTCTGTATGTTAACCAGTTTGTTACCGTCCCTTGGGTGCTCAACTTACAAAATGGTGTATTTCCATTTTGTTGATGAAAAAACTGAGGCACAGAGAAATAACCTGCTCAAATTAGAAAGTGTGTGTGTATATGTGTGTGTGTGTGTGTGGGTAGGTGACTGAAAAGATTTTTGTTTGGGAGTTATCAGCATATAGACCTTGTATAAAACTATGAGAGTGAGAACACCTGAGGGTGACCTATTAAGTTAGAAAAAATGAGAAGGCCTGCAATTAAATCTTGAGGGGCAGTAACATTTAAGGGAAGGAAGAGAAAAAAAGGACAGGAGAAGAAAGAGGGACCCCCTCCTACCACCAAAGAGCTTAGGACTGAGCAGCTGGTTAGGAGGTACAACACTCAGAGGCAGGACAGACTCCACAGGAGCAGGATATTGGGAAGGGGGAGGGTCTGAAATAGACAATGAAACGCTGCTAAGTGGGTAAGCTAGGAATAAATGAGAATGTTTTCTTTGGTTAGCAACATGTGGTTTATTAATGGCCCTGACAAAAGGAGTTTTGGTCAAGTTCATCAGGTTAGAGTGCTGAGGATTTTAAGAAAGAAGTTAAGCCAAGAAGGGCTGCTAGTGGGGAGAAATCAGATGGTGCAGAGATGCAGAGGGCCCGATGAAGTGACAGATCAGGAAACAGGTTAGGAGGGTGTGATCAGAGAGTGGACTTCCTGGGTCACTAATTCAGAGACTGAGAAATGCTGGGAGATTACATGTGGTCTATGTTGTATCCACGGAGTGTGAATTTGCCGTTTGTGATGGAGGGTGTAAATCATGAGAGCTTATGGAGACAAAATAATGAGATGTTAGGTTTTTGATGAGACTTCTTATAAACAGATCATAGAGAAGAAAGTTTTGAACCAGGTCTAAAGTCTTTAATAAAAAGAGGAGGAAGAGTGGATGCCAGCTAAAAGGATGAGTGGGCAGAAGTGGTGTGAACAGACAGCTCCTTAGAGCAGAGACTTTTCACACCAGGATGGAAGATTCATGGTCTAAAGGGGCAGTGCTGAGTAGGAAGGATGGACAGCCTCACATGATCCTTTTATAGGGTGACCAGATTTTAACATTGGTAAAGCGGGACAACATGTCGGGGGGGAGGGGATGGGACAGGGCAGGGCTTGACAACAATGCAAACTTTGATAAGCAGTTCTTGATAATCATTTCTCAACAATTATTTGTTATTATTACAGTTTAACATTATAATATTAACAAAAATAATATAAAACTCATATTCTGGCGAAATAACCACATGGGCAGCTGAAAACCATATATTCCCTTCCTGTTCTCCTGCCTGTTTGTGCATTCTTTCCAAAAATCAGGACTTTTTAAAAATGCTGCGGGAAGCGGCACAAATTGTTAAAAAGTGGGACATCTGGTCATCCTATCCTTGTAGCAAGTGAACTGGGGAGCAATTAGCTACTTCCCCTTGAGGGACAGCATTATTCCCTGGGTTGAGCCAGGGTTCTTTCAAGGCAAGGAAGCAGAGTGAGTGTCCAGTGGAGAACTTGAGCATATACATGCATCTCTTACTTATGCAGTGAGTGTTCCACAGGGCAGAATGGAAATTTGGGGGAAAGAAGAATGTCCTGATTTAGGAGACAAGGAGATATATTGAGGAAGAACTTAGATCTTGGGTAATGATCAAAGAAAACAGGGATGAATGCAAACCATGACAACCTGGGTTGGGTGAAAACTTTAAAAAGAATTAGTCTTGTCAGTCTTCTCATGTAAGTCTTGGAGCTAGAAATGGCTTTGCCTCTTGGGGGTCAGCGTTGGCCTGGCTGATCACACATCCAAGGAAGTCTTTGCTGGGGCAGAAGGAGTCCATCAGTGATGGGTGGATTGAAGCTTTGGCTCAAGGGCAAATTGCTGGTGAGGCCCTGCAATAGATGCCCTGTGCCAGGGCAGGGTCTCTAACATAGTCATGCAATCAATAAGGAAGTATTTGCATCCTCGAATGCATTTCCTCCTCTTGACAGTGTAGAATTTTGATTTAGTGTGAACCTAGAAGCAAGGCACTGCAAAGTTTACTGGTGAAATTGTGACCACTCAGTCTTTCAGCCTTTAATCTATACCTAAGCGTCTGTCTTGAGGATAAGTGGCATTATACAGCTGTCAACTTTCCTGCATTATCAATCATGGGGAGGCTCAAAGTCCTGTTGTTAATGGTCCAAGCAATCCTTGTGCGGGGGCTTATCAGTCAGCCTGGCTAACCCTTTAAGTCGTCTTTTGAAAGACCCACCTTCCCCAGCCTCCTTGATCTACAGGTACTTGATCTGAGCCGGGTCCTCAAAGCTGGAAGCACAATAGTGGATGCTTTTCTAGTGCGTCTCTCAAGTTCTTGTTTGTATCCTTTTGGGGGCCCCCTCGAAAGTCCACAAACATCTGCATTCCCTACACCACGGAGGCAACACAATGCTTTAAAGCCTCTCAGAAAACCTACAGGACAGTTAATATGATTTAAGCCTATATTTAAATTTTATGAGACTCATTTTCAAGGCTAATAACCCAGTTTACTGTGCACAATATCAAATGCAAATTTTATTACTGACTTGGTAAAAACCAAGACGATCGTCATTAGCATATCTCTCTGCATCACCCTTTTTAGCCAAAAGGTGCACCAGGAGTAACAGTGGGGGGTTTTATATGTGTTGTAAATTACAGTTACTATCTCATTAGATAAACACATTTAAAATCAGGTTATCATTCATTTATATATCAGAAAGTTGTTTGTTCAATTGCAGCTAGTCTCATATTCTAACATATGGTGCATGAAATTCTTAGACTAATAAAATTTCAAGGTACAGGGAACTGGTGTCTTGGAAAAAACTGTTTCTGTTCCACGAATGGCTCGATATAATCTGTAATTGCTCTGAAACAATTATGCAGCAGGCTGTTTTGTACTTAATAGTATTTACATCCTTGGTTTTATTAGCAACAAAATGTGAGTGGAACTTGTGCAAGAGAAATTAATTCTTCCACTAAAAGATGTAAACTTTTAAAAAGAGGCTCCAACAGATTGAGGAAACCACAAACCTGGGGATCAGTCAGACCCTAATTTCTTCACTTTCTTTTTATGGCGATTCTTCTCATTTCTCACTAATGCAACAGATCATTTAGGTAATTATTAAAAAAAAACCCACCTCCCTACTTCCACTTTTCTAGTTTCAACTTATATTTTTAAAGATATATTGTTCTAAATATATATATCTTAAGTATATCTATTTTAAAGATATATGGTATTCACATCTTCAAAACTGGGCTGGCGTTGAAAACTCACCACAGGTGGATTGTGTATGCCTTTCTTTCTTTCTTTCTTTTGTTTTCCTGCTATTTCAACCTTCTCTGCAACACTTCAGGGATGGCTTAACTCTGTGGCATCCCATAGGAACCCCCATAACTGCACCTTCTTTCAATAGTGATTAATGCACCCCCACAGTCCAGGCACTGTCCTAAGCTAAAATTGTGACCAAAAAAAAACCATGCAGAAGACTGGGTGGTCTCTTCCCCAACCTTATCATCTGGATAGGAAATACTGGCAAATGAAGTCCCTTTCTAAAGGCTGGTAATTTCAGTGAAAAGACAGTAAAAAACAAAAACACCAAAAAAAAAAAAAAGTTAAATTACAATGTGATTAAGAAACAACAAAAGTACTACAATTGTGTCACAGGAGTTCAAAGAAGCAGGTTAACATGAATTAAAGCAACCATAGCTCATAGCAACCTCCAACTCTTGGGCTCAAGCCATCCTCTTGCCTCAGTTTTTCATTTTTAGTAGAGATGGGGGTCTCGCTTTTGCTCAGGCTGGTCTTGAACTCTTGGCCTCCCAGAGTACTAGGATTACAGGTGTGAGCCAGCAAGCCCATCTCAACTTTTCAAATAAAGTTCCCTCGATACAGTGGAATTTCAGGTCTCTAGAAAAAAATATGCCTCATCTTTGAGGTTTGCTCAAGATCCTCCTCTTTCCCCACCCTTAACTGGGCCTCCACAAAGAAGGTCTGAAGTGAGGCAGAGCCATGAGTTATCATGGTGCTAAAGTGTACTGAGTACTTTATTTCTCAGAACAACCCCACCAGACAAGTTGCTCTACTTTTAAGGAATCTGAGATCAGAAAAAGCAAGTTGTTAACCATTGTATGGTGCAGCTGGTTTCAAATATAGTCTGGCTAATGCTAGAGCCCATGCTTTAGGGATTCTATGCAAAGCAAGATGTAAGGCATCTCTATCCTGGGTCTCTCTCTTTCTCTCTCTCTCTCTTTTTTCTTTTTTTTTTGCCTGCATGATGAATTCAGGTTCATTTTTAACTTTTTTTTTTTTTTTTTTTGAGACAGAGTCTCACTTCGTCACCCTTGGTAGAGTGCCATGATGTCAGAGCTCACAGTAACCTCACACTCTTGGGCTTAAGCAATCCTCTTGTCTCAGCCTCACAGGTAGTTGGTACTATAGGCACCCACCACAATGCCTGGCTATTTTCAGAGATGGGGTCTCACTCTTGCTCTGGTTGGTCTTGAACTCATGAGCTCAAGCAATCCACCTGCCTCAGACTCCTAGAGTGCTAGGACTACAGGCATGAGCCACTGTGCATGGCTTCATTTTGAACTTAAAAAAAAAAATCCTTGTCAAGAGCGCCTTTTTATGTTTATAAAGTTAACTTTTGCTTTTAATACATGTACAGAAAATACATTACTGTGTGTAAATTGATCAATTAATTTTAGAAATTAAATACGGGTACAACATAGGGAACCAGCATTCAGATAAAGAAAAAACTACTAATACCCTAGAAGCTGTCTTTGTGTATCAATTATGACCGAATCGTGTCTCTCTCAAATTCCTATGTTGGAGCCCCACCCTCAGTGGGACTGCCTTGAAAGCAGAGCCCTTCCTTTAAAGAGGGAATTAATGTTACTGAACTCATAAAGATTGAGTCCTGATCCAATAGCACTGGGATCTTTACATGAAGAGGAAGAGACACCAGGAATGTGAGTATACAGAGAAAAGGCCATGTGAGGATGAAGCAACAAGGTGGCTTGGTGTCTGAAGCCAGGGAGGGAGTTCAGGAGTAACCAATTGTGCCAGCACCCTGCTCTTACACTTTCAGCCTCCAGAACTGGGAGAGAACAGATCTCTGTTATTTAAGCCACCCTGTCTGTGGCATTTTTAATAACTGCCCTAGCATACTAATACACATCTTTCCACAGACACCACCTATACTATCCACTGTCCTGTTCTAAGGGTATGGCTTAGTTTTGTCTGTGTTTGTACTTCACATAAATGGGAATCACCTTGTGTCTGACCTCTTTTGTCTTATAAAGGCTATATGTTTCCCTTTAAATGTTGCTTTAGCTGCATCCCACAAATTTTAAGATTTTGTTTAGTTAGATTTTAATTAAAAATATCTTTAAATTTTCCTTCTGATTTGTTTCTTGACTATGAGTTCAAAATCTGTTCCTTAACTTCAAATATTTGCCTTTTTGTCAAATACATGTATCTTTTGCTTATTGATCTTTAATTTCATTGGGGTCGAAATAATACTCTGTACTATTTAAAGTTTTAAAATTCATTAAGACTTGTTTTATGGGCCAGAATATGGTCAATCTTATAGAGTGTTTCATGTATACTTGAATGTGTATACACCCGTGATTTGGGTAGTGCTCTAGAGATGCTAAGTAGGAAGGTTGGTTGATAATTGTCCAAATCTATCTCTTTACTGAAATTTTGTCTACTTGTTGAAGTAATTACTGAGAGAGAAGTAAATTTGCACTGTAACTATAGATATGTCTATTTCTCCTTTTAGATCTTTTGGGTTTTGCTTCATGTATTTTGAAACTCTCTTATAAGATGTTTGAGTATGCACAATTAGGATTGCTATCTTCTTGATGAACTAGACTATTTTCATTGTTAAATATTCCTCCCTATTGCTGTTAATATTCCTTGCTTTGATGTCTACTGTAGCAACTTCAGTTTTTAATTTTATTCAATTTATTTTGAAAGATTTAGTGGGTACAAGTTTTTTGTTGTTGTTACATGGGTAAATTGCATAGTTGTGAAATCAGGTATATATTAGTGTACCTGTTGTTTGAATAGTGTACATTGTACCTGACAGGTAGTTTGTGATCCATGATTCCCTTCTCATATCTTCCTCTTCTTAATTTCTGATTGTCAGGGTCCGGGACTGGCCAGGTCTCGGGCCCAGCTTAGTTAGGTTCTGGACATGGACCACTAAGCTACCTTGCTCAGGAACAGTTTCTCTTAGGTGCTTGAGAGCTATCTACTGTAGCTGGAGAGAGAGAGAGTCCTAGAGAGACTAAAGCAGTCTTCTTAGAATAGATAGATCTTAGTCTTTAGTAGAGCTTGGTAATCTTCAGCAGAGAGATTTGGCATTCTGCAGGCAGGAGAGGAGACAGAGTCAGAGTAAGCATGTCCATGATAGAATGTGCATACTTTTTGACTGCTTTCTCCTCCAGCCTAATATGAGGCTCAGCTCATGCCTCTCAACACCACAGGTGTAGAGAATACCAGTTCACCAATGCTCTCATTTCGTAAGCTCTCTCATCCTTATTAGAACTAAATTTCTCTCCATGCCCTTTTCACCAAGGTGTTCCATTACAGGTATTTCCTATAACTCTCACTCCTCTTAGCCATAGGCTATATGGGCTGCTACATCTGATGTCCATTATTCCACTTTGTGTGACCCTGTAAGTATATATATCATTTAACTCTCACTTATTAGTGAGAACATATTATATTTGTTTTTTCATTCTGGAGATATTTCACTTAGGATAATGGTCTCCCATTCCTTCCAAGTTTTAGCAAAAGACATTATTTAATTCCTTTTTGTGGCTGAGATAGTATTTCATCAACACCACCTACTACATTTTCTTTTTCATTTTCTTTTATTTTTTATTGCTTTAGGTTCATTGAGGGTACAAAGAATTAGGTTACGTCGTTTGCATTTGTTGGGTTAAGTTTCTCTTACAATTGTGTCCCACTCCCAAGAGGTGTGCCATACAGTGTAACCCCTGTCCTTCACCCTCCTCCCCTCTCCCTGCTCCTTCATTGTCCCAACCTGCACCTTGAATTGATTTGAGTTTTTCTCTTATGAGGGTATCTATTAGATAATCTACTGGCTTCATATTTATATTGAGTATGTTATATATTTGCTTTTCCATTCTTTTGATACTATACTAAGAAGAATGTGCTCCAACTCTATCCAGGTTAATAGAAAAGATGTAAAGTCTCCATCTATTCTAATGGCTGAATAGTATTCCATGCCCTACATATACCACAGCTTGTTAATCCATTCCTGGGTTGGTGGGCATTTAGGTTGCTTCCACATTTTGGTGATTGTAAATTGAGCTGCAATAAATAGTCTAGTGCAAATGATAAATGTCCTTATGATAAAATGATTTTTTTTTCTTCTGGATAGATTCCTAGTAATAGAATTGCAGGGTCAAATGGGAATCTAATCTGAGTTCTTTGAGGATTCTCCATACTTCCTTCCAAAAAGGCTGTATTAGTTTGTAGTCCCACCAGCAGTATAAAAGTGTTCCCTTCCCTCCATATCCGCGCCAGCATCTGAGGCTTTGAAACTTTATGATGTGGGCTGTGCTTACTGGGGTTAGGTGATATCTCAGTGCGGTTTTCTATATTTCAGGTACATCTTCTTTATTTGCTCCTGAGATGATGAATACTTAGGTTGATTCCATATCCTTGCAATTGTGAATTGTGCTGCAATAAACACTCAAGTGTAAGTGTCTTTTTTTATAGTGATTTCTTTTTATTTAGGTAGATAGATACCCAGTAGTGGGTTTGCTGGATCAAATGATAGATCTACTTTTGATCATTGGCAGAATCTCCATACTATTCTCCACAGAAGTTGTACTCATTTATGTTCCTATAGTATGTAAGAGTTCCCTTTCAGGTGGCACCTGTGGCTGAAAGGAGTAGGGTGCTGGTCCCATATGCCAGAGGTGGCAGGTTCAAACCCAGCCCTGGCCAAAAAAAACAAAACAAAACAAAAAAGAGTTCCCTTTCACTGCATCTGCACCATCATTTATTGTTTTTTGACTTTTTCCTAATGGCCATTCGGACAGGGTTAAGGTGGTTTTAATGTACATTTCCCTGTGATTAGTGATGTTGAGCACTTTTTCATATGTTTTTTTGCCATTTGTACATCCACCCTTGAAAAAAACTGTTCCTCTCTTATGCTCCCTTTTTCTTGGGGTTGTTTGTTTTTGTCTTGTTGATTTGTTTGAATTCCTTATAGATTCTTGATGTTAATCCCTTGTCAGATGTGCACTTTGCAAATATTTTCTTCTATTCTGTTGGTTGTATATTTATCCTGTCTTCTATTCTTTGCTGTGCAGAAACTTTTTAGTTTAAGTCTCATTTATTTATTTTTGTTGTGCTGTATTTGCAAGGTCTTAGTCATAAATTCTTTGACGAGGCCAATGTCTAAAAGAGTTTTTCTTATATTTTCTTTTAGAATTTTTATGTTTTCAGGGCTTACACTTAAGTCTTTAATCCACAATCCATTTTGAGTTAATTTTTATATATGGCAAGAGAGAGAACCAGTTTCATTCTTCTGCATACAAACCATTTGTTGAATAGAGAATCCTTTCCCTGGTGTATCCTTTTGTCTGATTTATCAAAAATCAGTTGGTTATAGGTATATAGCTTTATTCTTGGGTTCTCTATTCTGTTCTATTGATTTTTGTATCTACTTTTATTCTAATACCATGATGTCTTGGTTACTATAGTCGTGTGGTATAATTTGAAGTCAGGCAACGTGATGCCTCTGGATTTGTTCTTTTTACTTAGGATTTCTTGGCTATTCAGACTCTTTTATGGTCATATATGAGGGTTAGGATTGTTTTTTCTAATTCTAAGAAAAATAACATTGATATTTTAGTGGAAATTGCATTGACTCTGTAAATCACTTTGGGCAGTGTGGTCATTGTAACAATACTGCTTCTTCCAATCCATGAGCACAGGAAGTTTTTCCATTTGTGTCATCTATGATTTCTTTCATCAGAAGAGAAGTGCTTAGAGTATAGGAAGCCAGGAAATAGGAAAGAAATACAGCTGGGGTAGCCTCAAAGCACAGACCATGCTAGAGCCCAGAACGAAGACTTTAGTTCTTTTACCTAAAAGAGTGGTGGGAGGATTTTAACCTGAAAATGTCATGGTCAGAAAAGCCTGGATTTAATGGTGTCTCAGTTAATGCTCAGCATGTTTAGTGGATTTTCTCCCTTTGGGCTGGTGAGGAGTCTAGCACAGTGACTTTTAACCGGTGTGCCCTGGCACAGTGTGCTGTAAGAGGATCTTAGGTGTGAAAAATTTTAAAGATCATTAATTAAATTATTTTCCAAAGGAGTTCAAAGCACAGTAAGTATATTCTTTTTTTCTTTTTACTCTTTTTTTTTTTTTGATCAACATAATTTAAGTGTGCAGCAGAAGTTTAACTATAGGTTCAAGTGTGCCATGAGTTAAAGAAGGTTGGAAAACACTGATCTAGCATCTTCCTGAACCGTGAGAGCTCTGGAAATCTACTATCTACCAATAACCGTTCTCTGGTAGGCCTTGCGAAGTTGTCCCCTGCACATGAACTCTTCCTCCAGCCAAAGGTCAAGAGGACCTCTCTGCAGATTTCAGAGCTCCTTTCTGTCCAGCTTCCTCTTCTTGGATACCCTGCGTTATAGGCTGCAGCTGCCTCACCAGCCTCTAATTCCAAGGCCTGTTTCTCTGCCCTGTGTCAGCATAGCATCCTGGCTTCAGTGTGGAGGCAGAACGCTGGGGTGAAAGTAGAACTCACCTCATGAGTTTTCTTTCTCTCAAGGACAACCTTGAACTCTTAATCAATTCCTAAAAACAGTCGCTTCATATATTATGTCTGTTTTTATAGATGATTACTATGAAAGGGTAAACCCAGTACCTGTCATCCCATCATGGATGAAACCAAAAGTCATAATGTCTTCTTTTTTGAGTATTTTTTCTTCTTTTTATGGCGTGTGTTTGAAAAATGAACCATATGATAGCTACATACAGTTAACTGTTTTTTCAGTTTAACACTGAGACAATTAAATATTATAAAATTTCATCTTAGAATATCCATATAAGTCTCGGTGCCTGTGGCTCAAGTGGCTAAGGTGCCAGCCACATACACCTAAGGTGGCGGGTTTGAATCCAGTACAGCCCACCAAACAACAATGATGGCTGCAACAAAAAATAGCCGGCGCTGTGGTAGGCACCTGTGGTCCCAGCTACTTGGGAAGCTGAGGCAGGAGACTCGCTTGAGCCCAGGAGTTGGAAGTTGCTGTGAGCTGTGATACCACAGCACTCTACCCAGGGGAAAGCTTGAGGCTCTGTCTCAAAAAAAAACCCCCCCAAAAACAACCAAATATCCATACAATGGAACGTTATTTAGTGATAAAAGAAATGAGCTATCAAGCCATAGAGGAAACTTGAATCCATATTGCTAAGTCGACAAAGCTGCTCTGAAAAGGTGACATACTATATACTTTCAATTATATGGCTCTCTAGAAAAGGAAAAACTATGGAGACAGTGAAAAGATCTGTAATTTCTGGGAGCTGCAGACAGAAAGAGGGAAGAACAGGGAGAGCCTGGTGTTGAGAATAACCTCTATGATTCTATCATGGGGAATACATGTCATTATACGTTTGTCCAGACTCATAACACGTACAGCACTGAAAGTGAGTTTTTGTTCCTAGTAACGTATCAATACTGGTTCCTCCATTGTAATAAATAAACCACATTAATGCAAAATATGAGTAATTGTGGTGGTTCATGCCTGTAATCCTAGCACTGTGGGAGGCTGAGGCAAGAGGATCCCTTAATGCCAGGAGTTGGAGACCAGCCTAGGGAACATAGTGAGACCTTGTCTCCACAAAAATAAAATGAAAATTAGCTAGGCATGGTGGTCCATGCCTGTAGCTCCAGCTACTTCGGAATTAAGTAGCTGGGAGGTGGGAGGATCGCTCAAGCGCAGGAGTTCCAGGCCTCTTTGAGCTATGATCACACCACTGCACTCCCGCCTGTGTGACACGGTGAGCCCCTTCCTCTAAAAATAAATAATAAATAAATAAAATAATAGGGGAAACTGTAGGGGAAGATGAGTGGGTAAATGGAAACTCTACTTTCTGCTCCATTTTTCTGTAAACCTAAATCTACTCTAAAAATAAAATTAATAAAAATTTTTAAAATCAGTTAACTATAAAACTATACCTTTTGATTCTGAACAAAACCTATTTCTGGAATACTCTTAATTGCATGAGTAGAAAAGAAATATTCAATTAACTATGATTATTTGACTTCCTAAAACACAAAGTAAGTTACCAAAAGAAAAGTATAATATTTGTTCTAAAAAATATCTCCTGGGATTGGCTCGTTTCTGCTTCCTCTGGGCCTACATTTTACTCATTCCACCTTTCTTATGAATAAACATGAAGCTTGACTGCAGGGTGAACACTCCCAGGCCTTAAGCTGGTTCTAGGTTCTGAGAAAAACAACTAGTAGTTTGAAAGAGGTGTTGTTCTTTTACAAGAAGGCAGAATCTGGTTCAATGATGTAAAAGCAGAAGTGGTCCTGCAGGAATTAGCCTGTGTCATTTGAGTTTTATAGACACTATTGTCTAATGAGGGTTAATGATTAAGCACATTGGGTTATATTGTCTTTTGGTTGTTAAGTCACTCTGCAAAGTTTCTGTACATAAAAAGAAAAGCATTCCATTTGCAACAGTTTTGATGATGTGATTTTGGAATTTTTATCTAATTCATTTTAAGTGAAACATTTTACATTTTAACAGATTCTTTTTAAAAGTAGCATTTTTCAAAAAAATCACTAGAAACCCAGGAATTGATAGTATTCAAAGTGCTTTATACTAAGTAAAGGGAACCAAAAGGAAAAGTAACTCAGGAAACTACTTGGCTTTCACTGCGCTTTGTGACTCAAACTCAAAATGAAAATAAAAATGTTCGACTTCTTTTTGTCATGATAGAATGAAGTGCTCACTCAACTCTGAGCCTGTCCCTTTAACCGGGAAATGATTGCAATCAGGAGTGCAAAATTAAAAAAAAAAAAAAACCACCAAACGGGATTTCACTTTAAAATGCAGATCCTATTAGAAGGGCTTCACAAAGGAACGCTGCTTCTGACAAGGAGAGAAAAATCCACCCTTCAAAGCTAATTGTGGCATTAAAGTATCTATGAAAGAAAGAAAAATGGCATATAGCTATTAAAACTAGTTTTGTAATGCAGACACACTTTTTCATGGAAACAGTAACAACAGTCTCCAGGGCGTAGGGGGCGGAGAGGGGTGTGTGAGCGGAATGAGCAAGAGGGAGATTCTTCCAGATGAATGAACAAATGAATGAATGCGAGGGGGGGGAAATCCAAACCCAAAATTGTTTAAGGTGACTAATTAAGACCCCCTCTTAGAAAAGCTGTTGCTAGGTAAACAAAACTGTTTAAAACATGTTCATCATTAAAGTGTCCCCTGACAGCAGGAGGAGGCGGCAGACTTGGCGACAGAAGGGAGAAGAAGAGCGGCATATGGCCCCCGGTTCTGTCCCCTGCTGACAGGCTGCCTCGCTGCAAGCCCCTTTGCTCTGTATTCCGTGCACACAGCAGATTGCTATGCCCCAACTTTCCCATCTGTACCCCAGACTCGTGTCCCAACAACGTGGCCGCCATGCAGTGTTCAGGCGGGGAAGGGAGATTAACAACCAGTCATCACAATGCGCTCCATCGTGCATTGTCCCCACAGCATTACATGGTATATTTCCAGTGGGGATTAGCCCATCCATCACGGGCCTTTATTGGCACCCTTTTTTTTTTGTTGTTGTTGTTGTTATATAAAGCCCAAACACTGTCGTAAAATTCTAAACTGCTTAATTGCTGTGCTGTAAAAATTTGCATATCAGAGATATGTCATTCCATCATTAAATGACACTAGGTATTTGTTAAAGGGTCCAACGATCATGCCAACGCACCCCTGAAGAAAGGTCATTTATTGGTATTATGCGAAATTTGCTGGTGAATTGAAATCAGCAGCAATTAGGGGTTTGGATACTGTTGGACTCGGTGTATTTTGATTTCCTCTGGTTCAGTGCTCAGGGCACGCGGAGCCCTTTCCACCATGATCAGAATTCTGAAGCCAGCTCCGTCTCCAGGTGAGGGTGTCCTTGTAAACACCTTAACCATCTGATACGCATCCAGGCAATAAACTAATTTTTGCATTCTGGATTTTGTCTTAGATCAGAGTATCAAATAGCCTGGCCTAGGGAGCTCCTAGGGCCAAGCTCAGGCATGTGTGCTCGATTCCCTCCACATGGATGAAGGAAAATGTTTGAAAAACTTGGGCAGGGGCTACGTCGGGGTGTTCAGGAGGCACACCTGTTCTCAGTGCTGGGGAGTCAGTCCTTAATAGAGAAATGCCTCTTCCGCGGTGCCGCACCTCCTCTCACCCCTACAGGTCCCGGCTGTGTGCGGTGGGTGGAGGCGGTGGGAGGTGCTCCACACCAGCGACAAGCTGCTAGTCCCGGAGCCTTTGATCTGGAGGGAGCTCATCCTCTCGGTTGGGGTGATTACAGAGCCCACTCGGCAGGGCTCCCTTCGTTTAAAAGCAGCTACTCCTGATTTACCCGAGCACCCCTCCACCCAGGGTCAGAGGAAGAGGTAATGGGTAACTAATCCAATTGAAGCTACAACTGAGACCCTGAAACCATCAGGACTTCATCTGGAATTCAGCCAGGACACGCCCACAAATGCTGCAGCTACTTGCAGCCCAACAACTTCTGAAATCCCCTGGCCAGGCTGGGAGCTGAGCGTCTGGAGTCCCCTGCACTGATCTGCCAAAGCCGGATTAAAACCTCCGGGCAGGAGAGAGTGAGCAGGGGGGAACCATCTCCAGACAGGAAGAAATCTTCAAAGACAATAAGTGTTTACAGAGCGGTTATGTCTTGGTTATGCATGATTTTTACTTTCTTCCTTATAATATTTTGTTCTCCCCACCCAAGTTTGTAAAAGATGCATGTATTACATCTGTAATCGGAGAAAGGTTGCTTTGTAAAAGCGGTAGAGCACCAGGATGGCATATGCCTCCCTCATGGTGCCCTGGGGTAGAGTGTGAGTGTGGGCTCTGTAGGGCCCAGAGCGATGGAACTTCCCCTGCGGGCCTTCCTAGGGACTCTTCCAGCTAGCAGCGAGTATGACTTGTCTGGGATCATGCATGTTTTTCAAAAACTGTAAAACTTCTCAAGAACTGATAGAACTAAGATCGTCACCCAGGAAGTATGGCAGGAGGAAGTAAAAAAGGATTTGAGGAGACAGTTAAGGATGTACATAATGGAGATATCTTGTCAAAGGCAATAATAATAATAATAATAACAACAACAAACAATAGCTAGTACTTTTGTATAGTGCCAGGGATGGTTCTAAGAAGTTTACATATATTCCTGTGAAAAAATCTATAAAGTAGGCTCTGTTTTAATCTCCATTTTATAGAGGAAGATGTTGATGCAGAGAGAGGTTAATTAACTTGCCCGTGCTCACACAGCAAGTGGGTCTAATCTGCCAAATCCAAACCTCTAGTCCACATACAGGTGTCCCAAACGTCACGCTAAAGTCACCATATATAGGGAAAATGGAAAATTGTAGCTAAATGTACCTTTATTTACAAAATATTCATTACAAAATTTTACAAAGAGATGGTCAACACGTAGAGAATATTTTGTAAGTATTTTGTAATGGATTGTAAAAAAAAAAAGTACATTTAGCTACAATTTCCTATTTTCCCTACATATGATGACTTTAGTGTGATGTTTGGTATACCTTGTATAAATAGGCTTGCTGGTCAACTACACCTGGATATTCCAAGAACACTCATATTCAAAATGTCCACCCTGAAACCTCTATCTACCTTGAGGTCCGCACAAACCCTTTTTGCTCTTGACTTCAGTGACTACCATTGTTGGCATTCTGTTGCCAGGCCGCAAACATCAAGGTCCCTCTTGGGACTTCTTTCCCCTGCATCCACGTGCCTATCGATGGCATCCTCTTAATATCTCTTCAGTCAGTTTCTCTCTGTCTGCCACATTGTCATAGGTAAAGCTCTCACCTCCCCATGGTTCCGATTATTGGAAATGTCCTTCATGAACTGCCAGTGTCTGGTCTTGACCCCTTCCTTCCACTCTAGTTTCCAATCTGCCAACAGAACACCAGTCTTACCATATCATGGGCTACCTAAATTTTAAATGGCTTCCAGACTTCTTAAAATAAAGTTTCTTTTCATTCTCTCGCTTCATCCCCACTGTCCCCTGCTGTAAAATCCATATGATGCTTCAGTGTTTCATATACTTTGCAATTTTACCAGCTCTTCATCCTGCCAGAAATGCAGCTGACTCAGCTGGAAGAGTTATACGCAAAGACACACCTCAACCGTGGAGCTCTTCCTGACACCATTCTACCCACACCAAGGCAAAATTCATACCCTTTCTCTGTTTCCTCTAACCATGTACATCTAATTTATAGATGCTATTCCTCTGCCCATCCTGGCCATTAAGTGGCACTGTTCTCCCCTGACCATGCCAGGTACATCTCCATAACATCTACTTCACATCCCACGTACATCTCAGTGACATCTATTCCACTCCCCACGTACATCTATATTATACTCAGGTAATGTCCAAAAAGGCCAGAGCTGTGTCCCATGTGCTAGGGGATTAAGTTGTAACTAAAGAGAATCAGTCCCAAGCAAAGAATGCTAATGGGGAACTGTGTGAGCCTCAGAGGAAGAACTTTTACAGTGTCCAGTGGATTCCCAGAGTGTCCTGAGTGGCCAAGTCAAGATTCTTTGGGAAGAGCTGCAAAGAAAAGGTCGTGGGAAACTTAAAGGAGATGGGAAAGGGCCAGCAGCCCCCAGCACTGCCCAGCTGGTCACACCACAGCAGCAGGTCGTGGTGGAGGGGCAAAGGGCCCTTGCCACTCAGAGGCCACATCAGGAGACTCGGCCACTGAGCACCCAGCCTGGTGACTGTAAAGAGAATGTAAAACTAGGTCAACTACTTCTGCCTGTTGCTGAAAGTATGTTCATTTGAGTTTTCCCTTTCTTTTCATTCTCTGTGAGATGTACTTGAAATTCAGAGATGCGTTGCTTGGCTGTTGTTTTCTGTAGTGGAGATATTAGTCCAGGATTCTGACAAGGGCTTAAGCCAAGAAGAGTGTCACCATGCAAAACACTTGGTAACGTGGCCAGCCCTGACCCAGCCATCGCAAGTATGACTTGAGCATGCGGACTGTTTGTGTCTACCCACATCGCCCTAATCAGTCTGACATAGCGATCTAAAGCCCCACAAGCCTGCATTCTACTCTGGATTCCAAAATAATCTCCAAAAAACTCTTCTGCCGAAATTAAAATGTTATCTGAGAGAAATAACAGACTGACAGTTTAGAACACAATGTATTAACTGTCCAGCTTCATTTTACAAACATTTATTTAGCATCTGCCATGTGCCAGGAACAGTGGGAGGCAGGTGCCACAGATGCAAAGATGTGACCTTATTCCCTGAACGGAAGAAGCTTAAACCCCAGAAGGCAGTTTAACATGTGCTGAGTAATAAAATAGAGATTTGCAGAGGGTATACCGAAGAAGGCTAGAGTGCCATGGTGTCATACCTCACAGCAGCATCAAACTCCTGGGCTTAAGCCACACTTCTGCTTTAGCCTCCTAAGTAGCTGGGACCACAGGTGTCTGCCACAAGGTCCAGCTACTTTTTCTATTTTTAGTAGAGACAAGGGTCTTGCTCTTACTCAGGCTGGTCTCGAACCCTTAAGTTCAAGCGATCCTCAAACCGGTCACTTCTAGGAGAATGTAAGACAAGGGCTAAGTCCTCATATCTGATTAAAAGTTATCAAAGAGAACATGGAAAATGTCACTGAAGTCCATTTCTCTGAACACCTTTAGTTGCTGACATGACATTTGGCCCCACTAGGATGGCCCTCCATGGCAGAGGGAATGACTATGGTTCCCAGGTGCATATTGGGAATCATTGACATGCAATAATGAAAACTTTCATTTCCGGCTTGAGTATTATCTTCTACAAGATAATTGTCCTTGTAAATATTTCCTGTCCTGACGCAACAATTCTGATTTTTTGCACACTTCTCTATCTACATAGCTGATGTCATGCACGTTCTATAACATTTCTGTGAGATACTCAAACCTAGGAAAGCTGGAGAAGGTGAATAGGCAAAGACCCTTCCAATGCCCCTGGAAGGTTGGTGTTTGAATGGCTACAGCATAGAGGTTCTCAATCAGTTAGGCTTATTAGTTGTAAGCAACAGAAACTGACTCATCCCAGTCATGTTAAGGAGGAAAGGGACTAATTGGCAGAATATCTCCCCACATGGTGAGAGACTGGAGATAAAACATAAGCCTTGGAAAATCAACAGGAACTGGCGCATGTCTGGGGAAAAAGCAACTACATATTATCTGCTTCTTCGCTGACACATCAGTCTTGTCAGGTCACCAGTAGCTGTTCCAGCTCTTGCACACTGCAGCTGACACCTCTGAACACAACCCAGTTATGAACGTACACAAACTGATCGGGTGAACTAGCCAGGAAAATGGCCCTGAGTCAGTGTAATTGGGATCCCGATTATTCCTCCCATCTATCCAAATGCCCTCTGGATTTTGAGTCCCAGGTGTTTGAGTTTAAGTCACAGGCACACTTACTGATCGTCTGGGGACATGGTAAGGGAGGCCTTCCTTTTTTCCTTCCACTTCAGTAATGAGAGGCAAGATACTATATCCCTCCAGAGTAGCACATTATTATAAGAATTCTCCCAATCATTAAAAGGTTAGGATATTGAGAAGCCCATCCTCTACCAGTTTTCATTTCCCACTAGAAAATACTCGTACTTATTGTACTTGCACTAGGCAGGAAATCGTTAAAATACAATGTTCAGTTTTTGCTTCCTGTTTTAAGAACTTTAAGCTTAAGAAATTAGAAGACTAGGAGGAACCAAAAATAAAAATAAAGCAAATATTACATATGATGGGAAGCTAAAGAAGTTGTATTCTCTTATCTGGAAAAAGAGTTAGAATAAACATGAAGATCAGTAACAAAGGCTGAATCTTGGCATAAGCCATGTAAAACCAAAATTATTTGGAACCTTCCTTCACACAGTTCCATATCAAATCAAGGACTGAATCAAATCACTTTGAGGTACTATAATTCTTCAAGAGTCCAACCTCTTTCTTTCTTTCTTTCTTTCTTTCTTTCTTTCATTCTTTCTTTTTCTTTTTTTCTGAGACAGAGTCTCACTATGTTGCCTTCTGTAGAGTACTGTGGTATCACAGCTTATAGCAACCTCAAACTCTTGGACATAAGTGATTCTCTTGCCTCAGCCTCCCAAGCAGCTGGGACTACCAGTGCCCACCACAATGCCCAGCTATTTTTGTTGTTGTTGTTGTCATTGTTTAGCAGGCCTGAGCCAGGTTTGAACCCACCAGCCTTGTGCATGTGGCCAGCTCCCTAACCTGAGCTATGGGCACCAAGCCAGTCCGCTAGTTCTTTGATCTAAATTTTCTCACAATATAATACAGTTTACTATTTAAGTAAGTGAGATTTATCAAATATTTAGTATCTGCTTAGCATTTCCTAAGGATTGTGGAGAGTGTGTGAAGAAAACACTTCTACCTTGACGGAGTGGAAATGAAGAGTAGAGGATAGTTTGGATTGGCTCATGCTGACTCTATTCCTCTCTCCTGTCTGGTGTTTCCCTGTACCACAGAAGTTGGAGGGCTAAAAATTATATTTCTTACATTCTTTTCTCTAGAATTAGGATTCTGGGCATGAATGTGATTCTGTCCATTCGAAATGCTCATGTGAAGTTTGGAAACAAAGCCAAGGTCACCTCTATGCCTTTTGACTTTTTTAGCTGGCAAGAAAGTTTTGGAGGGGTAGGGATTTCTGATAGAGTATTCTCGTGTTCTACAGCTTCCAGGACGTCCAGAGGCAGATGAAGCAATGACTGCTTCCTGTTTGAAGGAAGTGATTTTTAAAAGTACATGGTAAAAGTGTTTACCCAAACTTCTCTGAGCCATGATTCCTGGATCTGAGGTATAAGCAACATTTTTTTAGAATCCCTCAATCTCACTTCATACCAGAACCACCTTGAAGCTAATTAGTAGACGAGGTCATCTGCCATGGGTCCTGAGTGCCCCTACATGTTCTGGTTGGATATGTCCAAATGCAAGGTCCTGGATTTTCTATCTGTGCCATTTCTCAGGATTGTGTTTACAGCAAGAGCCTTGAAGGTAATATCTCCCTCTGGGACAGAATTTTCTTCATAGACTTGCCTATTGATTACTGCAAAAATACCAAATCCCCCAAGTTCAGCTGTGATGTAAACCTACCGCATGTATTGCTCTTACCTGAGCCTGCCCACATTGCCTTTGTGGAAGTTAAGAGCAAGAGGAACTGACATTGAACATGGTGCTCAGGGTGCTTGCCATGTTATGAGTAATAACAACAGTCCTTTGTCTGTGATCCAGGAGTCTCATGTCTTCTAGCAAGATTCATAAAACAGTAACAGTCTAACTTAGTGGCTTGCAAGTAGAGGAAAACCCAGATTTTAACAGCTAAAAACCATAATTCCTTGGTACCCACTATAGATCTACTGAATGACAATCTCTAAGGATAGGCTTTAATGAATCTGTGTTTTTTAAAGCTCAACCAGATTTGAGAATCCCTGGTGAGAGACAAAGGAGAGTCAGCATTCCTTGCTTTCCCATCACAGACACACACACATACACGGCTATAGATTACAATATTTACTAAGGGTTCAAAGGTTTTTTTTTTTTGAGACAGAGTCTCACTATGTTGCCCTTGGGAGAGTGCCATGGCATCACAGCTCACAGCCACCTCAAACTCTTGGGCTCAAGCAATCCCCTTACTTCAGCCTCCCCAGTAGCTGAGACTACAGAAGCCCACCACAACGCCTGGCTATTTTTAGAGGTAGCATCTCAATTTAGCTCAGGCTGGTCTCAAATTCATGAGCTCAGGTGATCTGCCCTCCTTGGCTTCCCAGAGTGCTGGTATTACAGGCATGAGCCACCATGCCCAGCCCCGAGAATTTCCTACTTTGGTAATAAGCATTAAGCAATTTTGTGAATCCTTTTGTTCAAAAAAGGGACGTCACTTCATCCATAAAGATTGCTTGCTATAAACACAACTTTGAGAAATGGCTAGATAAAGAAATGTCATGGGCGGTGCCTTTGGCTCAAAGGAGTAGGGCACTGGCCCCATATGCCAGAGGTTATGGGTTCATACCCATGCCTGTCCAAAAACTGCAAAACAAACAAACAAACAAAAAAGAAATGTCAGGGGCTTGAATCCTGGGCATACCAAGCCAGAATGTACAGAAATGCTTAAGGCTTATGGCAGATTACCTCTTCCCAGGATAGCTTCATGGGTGATTCTGATGTGAAGTCAGGTTGAGGGATTCTAAAGTATAAAGTATCCATTGATACTGTACCTCAGTGGTTCTAAGTATCTGGTCTCAGGGCATTCCAAAAAACCACCTTCGCAGTGTGCTAAAAATCACACCTCTTATCTAATAGGAGTTTGGTTATTAGGTCCTTCTCACAGACTTAACCTTGTTTCATTAGGAAGAGACCTTTCTTAGGAGACTTATAAGATTTAAGCAGAAAGATTCTGGTCACCAACAAGCTCACTGGCCATGTCCAAATATTCCTTAACAGCTGGAGCAACCTGTAGTCTAAATTCAAGCTGAGATCCTAATACATAAATATATTTTATAAAATTAGGATTATAATGTATTTAATTTATTATTCTACAGTTTTCTGCTAAACATTATTTGCTATGGTCTGAATGTTTGTGCCCCCTCCAAATTCATGTTTTGAAATCTAAACCTCCCAAAGGGATGGTATGAGAAGATGAGGGCAAAGGAAGGTGATTAGTTCATGAGGGTGGAGCCCTCATGAATGGGATTAGTGCCCTTAGAAAAAAGGCTTCCGGGAGCTTATTTGCCTCTTCTATCATGCAAAGATGCAACAACTAGGTACCATCTATAAGGAACATGCCCTCACCAAACACTGGAATCAGTTGCAACCTTGATCTTGGACTTCACAGGCTACAGAACTGTGAGAAGTAAACCTGTTTGTTGTTTATAAGTTGCCTAGTCTACAGTATTTTGTTGTAACTGCCCAAATAGACTAAGACATTATTACATTGGACTATCTCCAAATAATTGACTAATTTTCCAAAACATGATTTTTAGCAGCCATGTAATAAACATCTCAACATGCCAATGAAGGTGATATACTCAGCATTCAATATTGAAGCAGCATGGTGTTATAAAAGAAATGTGGGTCATGGACTTGGAAACACTGAAGACTGAGTCTGGACTTCCATTTACTAGCTGTGTGACTTTAGGTGGAGCACATATTTTCTCTAAGTCCCAATATTCTTATCTTTAATGTGGGAAAAATAATAGCCTCTATCTCATAAAGTTGTTGTAAATATTAAATGATATAATTCATGTAAAGTGTTTTGCCTGGGTCTGGCATAACGGTAGTGGCTCCATAACTATGGGTTATTATTGAAAATTGCAGTATCAGCGCTGGGCAGATGTTTTACCTTATTCCTCCTATGTGTGTATATTATGAGAAAGACTTCTATTTAAGTTTAAAGTGGGCCTAGAGGTCCTAACAAAATTAAAAGTGACTCTCTGACTCATAGTTTGCATTAAACGATGATTCATAGATGGGACAATGGATTTGATGTCAGGAGTTTATATTGCTGTGGAAATGCAGCCAAATACTTGGGCCAAACTATGTAACAAAATTATTAGGGCTCAAATGAATGAGATATTTTTGACATCCTTGTGATGTCAGGGTTAGAAGTGGCCAAATGATTTAACTAGCTGATAAATCATTAGCTCTCCACACATTTGAGGCATAAATTCTGGCCACAAACTAAATGACTGTTTAGGGAGTCCCATTCGTTTGTTCATTCATTCATTCACTCATTTTTGGCAAAATTCTATATGTTAGAGCATGGGTTGGCAAACTTTTTCTGTAAAGGGCCAGATAGTAAATATTTTAGGCTTTGTGCAACAATGTGGTCTCTGTTATAATCACTCATCTGTGCCATTATGGAGCAAAAGTAGCCATAGATAAATGGTATAAAAAAAAAATGAATGGGGCTCGGTGCCTGTGGCTCAAGTGTCTAAGGCGCCAGCCACATACACCTAAGGTGGTGGGTTCGAATCCCCAGCCTGGGCCCGCCAAACAACAATGATGTCTGCAACCAAAAAATAGCCAGGCGTTGTGGCAGGCACCTGTAATCCCAGCTACTTGGGAGGTGGAGGCAGGAGAATCACTTGAGCCCAGGAATTGGAGGTTGCTGTAAGCTGTGATGCCATGGCACTCTACCCAGGGGGACAGCTTGAGGCTCTGTCTCAAAAAAAAAAGAAAAAGAAAAATGAATGGGCATAGCTGTGTTTGAAATGAACTTTATGAAAAGAAAAAGAAAGGTTGGAGACCAAATTTGACCCATTTGTCTACCTCTGTACTGACACAATGCTCTTGACCTGGTGGAACTTACACACTGTAGAAGAGGCAAGTTGTAAACCCAAGGATTTATTTAAAGGGTGATACGTCAGAAGTATGGACAGCATAGGAAGGGCTGACCACTTTGGTCAAATGAAAGGGATGATAACAGCCAAAAGAGATCTCTGAAACTCCCAACTAGGTTTCTTGGAGGGAGGACTCAATCTCTAACTATGAATCAAAATAACCAGAATTGTTATATTGTATGGTAGCAGTATTAAACCTGAAGTATGTTAGACTGAAAACAATTGCTTTATTTTAAATACAATAAAGCTTGACCATGTTTCTGGAAAGTTGGAATCTCTTCAGGAGATTTGTACCACAATCTATATTCATTATGCTGTCATTATCTCAATAATTTCTTTTCATATGTAAGCATTTTTTTTTACCAAAAGAACCTCTTATTAAATTAAGATGAAATGGCAATTAATCTAGAGCATTATCAAAGACAGGAGTGTGCATTTATCTGGATCTCTGTTTATAAACATCAATGGCCTGTTAATGTACTAATATTTAGGAAGGCAACTTGATGAGAGGCTTCTTGCCTCTGATAGCTCATTTTGTATTAACATATTCCTGTCACCAGTTAGGCAATTAACAGACACTAAAGGAATACTAATTGTAGGCCTTTTCTGCCAGTATGCTGGGTCAACTTCATTCCTGGGAGCTTACTTAATACGTTTATAATCATTGTGAGTGATAAAAGTAAGTGACTCTTTTTGAAAAACAAATCTCCTGATATTTCAGTGGAGATGGAGATTAGAGAAGGTCCTTTTGACATGATATTGTTGTAAAATAAGTCCTTTGGGGAGATGGAGGAAAAGGTAAACCAAATTTTCAGAAGGAAGAATGCTATGAATGTAAGGAGGTTCCTGGGTAGCATCAAATTCTTCACAGATAATAATAATTGTGGAGAAAATGCAGAGAGAACCAAAAAACGGACACATATTTTGAGAAAGGAAAAAGCTGTATTGAACTTGTAATGCTCAAGTCCTTTTTGACTTCTGCAATTACAAGAGGCACTCACTGCGACTTGTAGTTCGTATTCCTCTTCTGTTATTACTGTATAGTGTGTATTACAAGTTTAATGCAGTTTTTTCTCTCTTAAAATGTGTATTTTTGGCACCCTCTATAGCTGCACCATGGTTCATTATTTCATGAATTTAGACAGGTCAAATGCCAGTCCCCCAAATCCAACCACATAGAGCAAAACTCTTTATAAGTTGGTTAAATTTCAGTGCTAGTCTCGACCCCTCTCGTCAGGGTTCAGGAGGGTCTTCTCTAGCTTCATTGCCCATTTTATATTGCTTGCTCCACTTCTAAGGAAATATTTTTGAAATAAAGTCGCTTTTATGAAAAGCAAGCTGGCAGTTAGCCTATTAGGTAAAATACAGAAGAACAGAAATAGGGAAGTTCTTGAGACCTTCAGGGCAGACAAGAGAATACAAAGAACCCCTAGCAAGGCAAATGTCAGGAAGAGTGAGGAGCTGGGGGATGTTACAGCACCAAGGTGCAAAAAAAAGTTGTGCGACTGTCCTATTAACATACCAGATTTGATTTGACTCTATTATATTTCATCAAATAATTTAGAAAACTCCCAGCATAAAACATCATCATAATTGTAATCATATATTTGCAGATTTAACACGCACACCATAATGTACCATTAGTTACACAAATAACTAATAATTTGCTAATGACAATATTATGTTAAGTCAGTTTAGGGGCAATTAAAGTGAGTGATATTTACATATGCCTAATGAATCACAGTCGATGGCAGATTAAGAGATTCTAATGAATATTCATCCAGACATTCGCAACCAGCTTCACAGTTTATAAACTGAATTATGGTTGATTTGCCCTTTTAAAAATGAATATGTGAGTGTCTTCTGCATGGTGAGAATGAACAATTGAGCCCGACTGTAAAATTTTTTTAAAGCAATGTACTGGTCAGAACACAAAACATTTTTATGCACTCTCATACCCTCAGCTCCGCTGTTCTTTTTATATCACAGATCAGTGTTGATGAACTATCTCCATTTTCATTCTAATCCATGACATGAAATATAGAAATTGTTTAGTACGGGATTAAATGGAATCCAAGTTTTATGCAGCCCCACTGAGAAAATAATTGCAGGTAGTCTTTGCCATGAGACAGTGAATACCAACTTTTTAATGCTGTCTTTATCCTCTTGCAACTCAGAAGGCTATTTTTGTAGCTCTACTCTGTCATGGTAAAATTGGGGGAGATTTACTACCCTTTCAACTTGCTCATTTTAAACAATCATAAAGCAAGCAAACACAACCACCTTAGTTTGGCTGTTAGCACAGGTAAAGACAAAACAAGGTTATGGTTTGAACATTTACTTTTTCCTAAAACCTGTAACCCTTTCTGCCTTTATTAGTGGCTCCTCATAAATGCTGTGAGTTTTATCCCTGTTGCCAACACAAAGGCCAAATTCTCTTTGTCTTCCTTGAGACCTTACCATAGGTCAATGAGACACCTGATGTCTACAGCTCCCATTTCTGTTGTACCTTAAATTAGGCAATGTTGTCTCTGCTGTATCAGATTAGAAAGGTATTAATTATTGCTATATTATTCTACATAGGGAGTTAGAGGCTAGAAGCACAGCATCTTGGATGGGGGGGAATGTGAGATAATTGAGTCAGCTAGTGCCGGATGGCTGTTCCACCTAAGACATCAACCTCCTATCCACAGGCTACTAAGGGAAACCTCTAAAAACAGATTGTTTTAAAGGCATGGGGTTAACTCTGAAGCTCATATTTCTGCTGGACATGTTTTCACAATTTACTTTCATAATTTCATTTCATATTATTAAAATTCCTAAAAGTCAAAGCGTCTGACACTTATCAGAATTAATGACTTTTTGCTTTTCAAAAATAAAGCTGATAGAGCATATTGCCGGGAAGGTTAAAGGAGGAGCTCATTCTCTCTCTCTCTCTCTCTCTCAATCCCTCTCTCAGTGGCCACCCCATAGAGATTCCTTTTGTGCTGATATTCTATTCATAGCACTTTGAATGTGAATGTCTGATTCCTGGAGTAGACACGGGATTCCTGGGAGAGCCCATTTGGGCAGATTTCTGCCAGCAGTGGTCAGTCTAGGCTTCCAGCACTGATTTCGTGATCAGTAAGTTGAGCCCACCATTCTGCTTCGTCAACCAGGGGCTCTAGCAAGGCAGCATACTCACTCTGTCTACATCATACTCTTTACTTTGTGAATCTTTTGCTGTTTTTCCCCGGGTGCATTGAATTTGATACATTCAATTCTCCCCCTCTGATCACACTCTCGTGAACTATGGAAGAATTAGGATTCCTGCTTTTATTCAGAGATACCCTCACATATAATGCCTTTTGGAGACTTTGCTAAGCCCTGAACACAGATTCCCCGACACCAGTTTGTTCTTATGCTGCTGACAGCAAGACCAAGTCCCATTCCCACCGCCGCCCCCTTACTTCTGAGTCTTTTGAAACCTTGCTTAGAAAAGGTAGGTGACTTTAGAGCTAAGATCTCTGAGGCTGTGGGAGTCTAGTCTTAGAGGCTTTTTTAGAGAGCAAGGTGAGGCTTACACATGTTACAGCTTTCATCAGGAACGGTTTGCTTTTCACTGTTTTCATCACTGTACTTGAAAAGAAGAAGACTTCTGTTAAAATTTGTTTTGGAAATCATTGGTATAGTGAGGAACTAGTACCGGGATTTCAGAATCAGACAGACCAGGGTTCAAATTCACACTCCACTGTTGCCAGGATGTTTGGCAAATTACTTCTTTGAGCATCCATATCCTTATCTGTAAAATCAGAATAAGAATAACCACCTCTAGCTCGGCGCCTGTGGCTTAAGTGGCTAAGGCACCAGCCACATACACCTAAGGTGGCGGGTTCAAATCCAGCCCAGGCCCACCAAACAACAATGATGGCTGCAACCAAAAAATAGCCAGGCGTTGTAGTGGGCGCCTGTGGTCCCAGCAACTGGGGAGGCAGAGGCAGGAGACTCGCTTGAGCCCAGGAGTTGGAGGTTGCTGTGAGCTATGCCACAGCACTCTACCCAGGGGGGCAGCTTGAGGCTCTGTCTCAAAAAAAAAAAAAAAAAAAAGAATAACCACCTCTCAGGTTTGTGGCAAGGATGAAATGAATTTGCATATTTGTCATGTTGCTGAGTACCTACTAAGTGCTTAAAAGGTGTTATTCTTTTAATTCTTTTAATTTTTTAAATTAAATTAGTTTAATTATTTTAATTTTTCTTCTTTTATTGGTCATAGTAATGAGCCAAACCCAAGAACATGAAATTGAGGTGGAGTGATCTGTGTCCCCTGCTTTGCCCAGGGCAGTTCTGAACGCTGCCTGTTCTCCTAGGTAATGTTTTATAGCATCTTTCATGTTCAACAATGTCCCAGTTTGTGTGATAGAGGAAGAGATCGCTCCCAATTCTAGGGGACACTGGCAGTTTATAAATTAACTTGATCTTCTTACGTACAAACCCGCTGCTCCACGTGCGGCCAGTACTGCAGACTTTGTAATTGCATGTAGAGGTGGTGAAAGTTGCAGTTCATATTCATCCCAGAAACTTATGACCCCAGGACTGTTGGACATCTGAAGGCACAGACGAGGATCTACCTATCATAATGGTAAATAATGATGATAGACAGGCTGGGCACGGTGGCTCATGCCTGTAATCCTAGCACTCTGGGAAGCCAAAGTAGGTGGATTACTTGAACTCAGGAGTTCAAGACTAGACTGAACAACAGCGAGATCCCATTTCTAAAAATAGCTGGGCATTGTGATGGGCACCTGTAGTCCTAGCTACTTGGGAGGCTGAGGCAAGAGGACCATGGATTGCTTGAACCCAAGAGTTTGAGGTTGCTGTGAGCTGTGACACCAAGACACTCTACCGAGGGCAACAAAGTAAAACTCCATCTCAAAAATAATAATAATAATAATAAGCATAAACAAATACCTGGGTAGATTCAAGAACCAGGTCCTTTATATATGAAACTACGTTTAATCCTCATATCTACTCTTTGAGGGAGATATCAACTTCCCCATTCTGCGCTTAAGCCAAAATGATTCCATGACAACAAATAGACAGAAGAGCTGGTTTTTCAATCCAATAATGACTTTTTCTATGTAGCAAGTCGAATACTTCAAAACTTTCCTTATGTATTTTTTATAATCTTATATTTGTAGCTCTATGAGTCTCTCTCTCTCCTTCCATTCGCCAGATATTCATTTTTTTAACGCAGGGCTGCCACTTTCAAATGTTTAATAAAGATTTCTTAGTCTTGCAAATCTTTATCTGTAAGGATTATAAATATTTTCCAGGGAAAAGCCATGAATGTAACATTTATATTTTTAGACCCTAATGTGAGGAGGAAGGAGTCAGTGCCTTGGAGAAAGGCTGGAGTCCCACTGAGACTCAGGCACTTTTAGGATGGGATACATGAGATTCATCCCTGCCCCAGGCCTCCAGATTCATCCCTGTACCTCCTCCTCTGGCCTCCACTTAGAGACATAGGGCAGGACCTAGATGGTGACCATTTAAGACAGATTATACATTATAAAATCTGAAGGAAATAACACTTTGGGAAACTAATATGTCTAATTGATTGACCTACTTTCACTCCCTACCAATGACAGGGGAGGCTTTGAAGGAATGGCACAGAGCATAGATAGGTTTACTGGTGGAGGTTAGGGACCAGACTTGCTCTTCTGGGCCTCTGGGCCCCCAGTGGGGGACTCTGGGCAGCCTGGGGACTGGGCACCAGAACTGTTCTTCTCTCTTCTCTATGTCAGGCTTCCACAGGGGGGTTCATTTTGTAAACTGTGGCACCACTTAAAGAGCAGGTTTAAACACAAAGACAAACACCACCACCAACAAAAGTGTGAGAGATTATTTCAAAATCCCTAGGGTAAAAGAACACTAAGAAAAGAGAGATACGTATTTAAGGAAAATGTCAAGACTTGTCCTACTTGGAAGAAGTGGTCCCATGGTAGGTATGAACAAGATGTGTTTACTTTATCCTCACTGCTGCAAAACATCTGCAGTAATCCTCCGGGAAGTGAAACCTTTCTTCTCAGCTTTGCCCTGGTGCTCTTCCGGGAAGGACACAGGTCCTTCACAGTGACTCTCAACAACCCCCAGCCCTGTCTCCCATCAGTGTTGTAGCTCTGAGACCCCTCCTTGTCACACCCTCCTTCCTACTCTCCAGTGACCTGTGGTACACCGTGGGCTGAGTGTTCACAGCTCATCTTGGCATTTAACAAGCAGGTTGGTCACATCCACTTCCTGGACAATTTTAATTTTATAGTATGACATTTCTGTATAGCAACATAGCAAGGCAGTTTTGCAGAACTTCCACTTCTCTGCCCAGTATTCAGAGCATGCCTGATGGTCTTATTTTGAAATGGGAAGGATGGTAGAGAGCAGGTTAAGAAAGGAGAACAACTCAGTCCACTCAAAACAGGGTTCATAGGAGTAAACCCAGGGCACATTCATGAATTTGGGTAGAGTTATATGCAGAAGGACAGAGGCACTGGCATTTTAAATATATTTATATCTACATTTATTTATAAATGTTTTTCTGTGTCAATGAAATATTTGGTTACTGGAACTTCAGTGACTCTGTTCTGTGGCATAATCACTTGCTCTGTAATCTTTAAGATTTCATCACAAAGTCTTTTTTTTGCATATTAAACTCACTCAATCTATTGCTGTATGTTGGTATTTTCACATTTAATAGTTTAGAAGAACTTAGTTAATTTTATGGATGACAAAAATGAACCACATAAAAGTTGAGTTTTTCAAAATCACTGAGAAAGTCCACTGAGGTTCCAATTCTTGCCTCACGTGTAGGCTACAGTATTACTCTGGCTCAGAGATTCTGCACAAATGGATGCTCATATTAAGTTTTGGAGTGGGGTTATCAAATAGCCAGACTGAAATTTTCTGCCATACTTTTCCCTTCCTTACAGTAAGGCTTTAGCTATACTCCTAGATTCCTGGATTTAAACACCTGGTTTCCTCTCATCAGCTGGCCCAGTCTTAGAGTACTTAGCTGGCTTGTGTGTACATAAGTTGGTGGCAACTCTCCTGCTGCATTCTGAGCTGTCACACCCGGTGTGGACTTAGAGGAAGGGTAACCTGGGTCTCTCATTCCTAATGGACCAGAGGTCAAAGTGAGTGGGTATACAGGTTCAGAAGTATTTTTAGGCTAAAAGTAATAAAAGAAATATATAAAAATGGCCTTCATCTATCCTCTCAATGCAAATGAAGTTCCAAGAAATGAAGAACAATCACATCACTCCTTTTGATTAAAAAACTTGGTGATGAGAAAAGGTATCAATACTCCCCAAATCAATCTATAGACTTAAATTAATTTCAATCAAAGTCTCAGCAGGATTTTTTAATATAGAGATAAGCTAATGCTAAAATGCATGTGGAAAGGCAAAGATCCAGAAAAGTTCAAACACTTTTCAAAACAGAAGAATAAAGTGAGATGAATCATATTACCCAGTTTTAAGACTTACTGTCAAGATACACTAGTGATTGACATACTGCAGTATTGGAAAAGGACAGATACGTAGACTAATGGAATGGAATAGAGAATCGAGAACTGGATCCACCAGACAAATATGACCAAGTGATTTTTGACAAAGATACAGAGGAAATTCAATGAAGAATGGTATATCAACAAATCACATCAGCACACTGGACCTCCACAGGCAAAAAGAAATTAACTTTGACCTAATCTTCATCCCTTAATCATAAATTAACCCACGATGGATTACAGATATAAATAAAAAATGGAAAAGTATAAAAATTTTAGAAGAAAACATAAGGAAAAAATCTTCATGACCCGGTGTTAACAAGTTCTTAGACATGACCCCAGAAACAAGTTCTATAAAACAGGAACTTGATGTTGAACTTTATCAAAATTTTAAAAGCTTCATGAAAGACGCAGAAAAGGGAGGGAAGAAATTGGAAGAAAATATTTGCAAATCACCTGTCTAACAAAGGCACTCGTCCAGAATATATGAGGAACTCTCCAAACTCCACAGTAAGAAAACAAACAACACATTTAAAAACAGCAACAAAACAAGCAAAAGGCAAACACTTCACCAAAGAGGATATATAGATGCAAATAAGCACAGGAGAAAGTGTTCAACCTCATTAGCCAGTGGTAAATGCAAATTAAAACCTCAATTAGGTACAGTTACATACCTACACTTTATGGCTGAAATAAAAAACACTAGCAGCACCAAGCATGCACAAGAACACAGAGCAATTAGAATTCTCACACATTTTTGGTGGGAATGCAAAGTGCTACAGTCACTCTGGAAATAGGTTTGGCAGTTTCTTACAAAGTTAAATATGCCCTTACCATGTGACCCAGAGATTTCACTTCTGGGTGGTTACCCTAGAGGACATAAATGTTTGTACACAGCTCTGTCTATAATCGCCACAAACTGGAAACAACCCAAATGGCCTAATTTAACAGGTGAGCACAACACAACACCAGTCATCGAGGAATAAGCGATTGATGTCAAGTTGGAAGACTCTCAAAGGCATGCAGCTGAGTGAAAGAAGCCAGTATCAAAAGGTTACAGACGGTGAGATGCCATTTACGTGACATTCTCAGGAGGACAGACTATCATGGGCATATCTGTGGCTGCCAGAGAGGTGAGGCGGGGGAGAAGCTGTGACAACAGAGGGATAGCACCGGGGAGATCTCTGTAGTTATGGAATTATTCCACATCTCGACTGTGGTGATGGAGGCAAAGAAAGTGTGTGTGTTAAAATTCACGGAGTCGGACACACACACAACAGTCTATTATATCTTATGTTAACTAAAAAATAAAAGAAAAGAACATTTGGTGGAATTCTATGTCCTCCCCTATCAAATCAGTCTATTCCATCCTCTGGGCCTCTGTCTGACCCTGGAGACCTTCCACGATTTCTTTCCCCATGTCGCATGTTTTGGGGTGTGTGCTCTCACTGCCCTGTGAGCAAGTGGTGTCCCCACACTGTCCACTGGCCATCCTGCTATGAACAAACATTACTGATGCCCTATAAAATGCAAGCCCCAGTGAAAGCCTTGCCCTTGGGTGTGCAAGCTCTTTTCAGCCCTAACATCCTCTCCTTTCTATTCTCAGTAAGTGCCACCTGTTTTGTCATTCCTGCTGTGGCCATTCTTGCCACCACTGGGACGATCTCAACCCTCACATGCTCTGTCATCTGTACCACTGCATGAACACCATCTCTTGTTGTACTGTTTTTGTTGCATTTCTCCAACTAGATTTTAAATTCCTTGAGGGCAGGGATTTTTTTTTCTCTTGTTATATGTTGTATTTTCTTTCATTCAGACCTGAAATGATCAAAATAGTTCTTTGAGTAAATGCCCAAACTCTGTAAAACATGCATTGGCTTTGTCATGGATGAGTAGATGTTAATCCCAAGAAACAAAAAACCCAATCCTGAATTAGAAGTCATAGCTTTTCGTTCCCTTATTTCTCATTCCTCTTCTGTTATGTCTCTTAACAATTTTATAAATGCCTCATCTTTCCTGGTGCTTCTTGTTAACAGCTATATTGGTTTATTCACATTTCACTTCACGCCCCCTGACCTTCTCTGATCTCAGGAACTGGGATATTTCCTGTTTCTTATTCTCTGACTTGTAAATACCTACATTCTAAATTTAATTCTGCCATTTCCCCTGATGGTTTATACCTTGCATATGCCTACCTCCTCATGATTTTGTTTGCACTTTTTAATCCACTTTTGTCATTTTTACTTTTCACATGTTTACAGCCAGATGGTAAGAGTAACACTGGAGTGTAGGGCATTACGATCTGTTTACCACTTTATTCTTGAGATCAGTCTTAAAATCCAGAGCTTCTGGATTCCTCCATCCACTGCTGCCCTCAGCTCCTGCCTTTTGTCTCCTTTATCTCCCATGGGTCCCTGTGGCTGGAGGTCCATGGTAACCGCACGACCCCAGGAGAGGGGAAATACTCCTTAGAGTAGCTAGAAAAGTACCAAGAAATGGGACTCGGGGTTTTCAATTTTATTTTTAACCTTCATCCTGGTTAAATCTGGATGTTCAGACGATCCTCACGATTTTCATGCCTAAAATATCCTGGATTTAAGTGGTGTCTTTGCCCCTAAGCATGGCCGTTTCTGTTTTATGGAGGGGGTTTGACCAAAAATAAAGGGTAGATAGATAAAAGTGGTCTGACCAAGATGGCAGCAACAGCAGTGAGGAAAGCAGAGACTCCTAAAAAAGATAGAGCTCTGCCTCCCAGGCAAGTAGCCAATGTCGGTCCTCTGAGAAGTAACTTATTTCTCTGCGTATTCATCAGCAATGTTAGCAGAAAAATCAGCAAAAAAACATTTCCATGTCTCATGATAAGCCAGAATCCACTCACTTCCTAACGCCCACCTCAGAACAAAACAATAAAAACATAACAACCCTGTGTGCAGCCATGTTGGAGGCTCTGGTGACTGAGAGCCACAGTTGAAGGCCACTTTGGCACCAGCAGAGAGCACCTGCAATTCACTGTGAGGACAGTCTGCTGGTAGGTGAATCAAGCAACAGACTAAGCAATGACCCTTTATCAGGAGGGGCGTGTTACAGCGGGAGAGAGATGAATGGTCCTGCCCAGGACACTGACCCAGGAGCTTTGCAGATGGAATGATTTCACTCCTTATTTAGCCCTTAGGTTTCTTGGGCTAAATTTTCTACAACTATTTCAGTGAGCCAGAAATGGCCTGGCTCATTGTAAAACTTTCAACAAGAAAAAAATGTTATGTCTAACCCAATTCCAATATAAATCTCTGTTGTGTCTCTTCCTAAATTTACCTATTGCCTTTGTGTTAAAACAGTAGCAATTCCTAAAGTTCTAAACACACCCAGAGCCAGGACTTTGGAAGGAGGAGTCCAGCAACCTCTGATATAGGTGGGAGGGGACCTCATGGAGTGAAATGATCAGATTTGGGACTGAGGAGATTAAGAGGGATCCTGAGTAAGGCAAGGAACTGGGCCTGTGCTCATTTGTTCATTAATTACTCAGTGAATATCCTTGAGTGTGTAACTGCTTGGAAGGATATAAAGTCAAACAAGACCCAACCCTACTCTCAAGGTCTGGAGAGGAGCTCAAGGTCTTGTGACTCTTCAGAAGGTGCATGTGGAAATTCACGCGACTTTCTCTTCAAGCAGGGAACCTAATAAGTCAAATACTTTTTAATTAAAAACACATAATAGCTCCCAAAAGCAAGAGAGCAGCTCTATGGAACAGAAATAGAACAGCGAGGGATGCCCTTCTGGACTCTGGAATGAGAACCAGTCATAGTTACTGGGAGGTCTGTGGGTGCAGTGGAACAGGCCTTGAGTCTCCCAGTTCCCAGCTTGGAGTTGGGCTGGCTCTTGGATACCAAGGGCCAGGACAAGGTGCCCTTTCCAGGGACAGGACTTAGAAGAAGTTGCCAGTCTGGCTGGAGGCCATGACCAATAACCAGGAGCTGCCTACAGTGGCAAGAGAGAGAGGCTGTCCCCTTCAGTCGGACACAACACCCAGAAGCACGTGCTGGCCAAGAGGCTGGCTCAGCCATTCTCCCAGGGACAAACCCCAAATGCCCACTGAAAGCTTGGTTCTGAATGTTGACCTCAGCCAGGTGAGGGCCACCACAATTTCCCAGGCAAGGAGAGGTGAGCAAGGGAAGAAGGGCAAAAAAATTCCAGGAGAAAAAAAGGAAATTTCTACTCAAAATGACGCTGTAATTAAAATGTAAAACACGGAAAAAAACAAAACTGTGTTTTAAATGCTCAACTACATCAGGAAATTCCTGTCTCAAAGACCAGAGACAATTCAGTCATCTGAAAATCATGCTATGTTCTTCTCATCAATTTAGCACAAGCCCCAGTGCTAAAGAAAAACAAATCTCCAAAAATAATACGTAGAAGGAGGGGATGATGAAATGAAAGCAGGTGGACATGAAAAAGAACCCGGAGATGAAGGGCAAAACAGACACCTGTAGCCAAAAGGGGACCTCTTTCCCTGGCCCGCCCGCAGGGCCCGCTCTGGGGCGATGTTTATGCCTAGCTTCAAGCAGCACATTTAAATCTCTTGTTCACACTTTACTGGCTGAAGGTTATAAATGTTTTATGAGCCGCTGAGCTTGCAGCATTACTATTTTATTAGGAGGGTGAATATCTTTTCTTCATAGCTGTATTACTAGTGCAATTGTTCTTTCCCTTAAAAATGTTAACTCATTTGTTGTGGAATGGCAGCTGGCAGAACTGGCAGGATCTAAGTAACTGTTCAGAAATGGCCTGGCTCATTGCAAAACCAGGCTGAATAGAGCTAGGACTATTTGTTTGTTTGTTTTGGATTGACCTACAAATGATTTAGGGAGGGAAAGGGGTTTTTCATACTCTAACAACTTGATGTAATGCAGTCCTGTGGGACTCAGTCTGTGATTGCTAAGCAGCATTATATTCAAACTCTGGCAGCAATCCAAACAATCAGTTACGAATTTCCACAGGCACATATGAGGGTGAAGTATGGAAGCTAGCGAATGAAGTTACTCGGATGACCCGGGACAAGCCACTTAACTGTTGTGAACATCAGTTTCCCTATCTGTCCTGTCTCTGACATTTCTTACCTTTTTCCCAGTAAGCTTCAGAAGTAAAAAGGAGAGAAATGATCTCATCCAGAAAGCTGGAACAAGGCTAGGCTTCTTGTCTTCCACAGCAAAAGAATAATGTGATCATGAGAAATCGTGCTCACAGAGTAGGGGTAGCAAATGCCCCCCACCAGCTTCCCACAGGGAATCACAGCAGGCTGTGTCCTTTTACCCTCCCATGTCTCTGGTCTCTGTTCATTCTACCTTCTCTTAGAGGACTGTGCTATGCATCTCCACTTCTTGACCTTAAGAGCATCTTCTCAGGTTCAAACTCAAGTGCAATTGTCATCTTAAGTCTGAAGACTTTTTAAACTAAACCCTTTCTCTCTCAGACATAAATCAAATGGGAACAATCTCTTTATTGCTGTTCTTGTTTTAAGTATGAACCCATCCATTCACGCATCTACTCCCTCAACAACCTTCTACTAAATATCTACTATGTGCCATGGCATTGAAGATAAAAGTATGAATAGAATTCTGCCTGTATCCCTAGGTTCATGTACCTTCATTTCTACAGTGTATGGTATTTGAGTTCCCTCTGTATTGCAATCATTTTATATCTCAGTACTTATTGTTGTCTAGCATACAGTAGTTGTTCAAAAGATACTTCTTATGTTTAATGAAAAGGATGAAGTTAAGGAGTAAGGTCCTCATCCTATAGATTATACCCATGGGCAATATATTATAAGGCCTCCAAAGATTTGTGTCAAAAAGGTCCTTTCGGTGCCAGGAATTTTTTTTAATTTTTAAATCAAATCAAATCAAATTTCTTGAATTTATTAATTCAGGAAATATTTTATAAGGTTTTTCCCTGTGTCAAATTCTGTGTTAGACATTAAAGAAAAGATAAATAAGCAATATATATATGTGTGTGTATAACCATATATTTTACATATACTATATGTAGTATATAGATATATCTGTGTCTGTATATATGTGTAATAGTTATATATATAATACATATATATGTGTGTGTGTGTGTGTGTGTGTGTGTATATATATATATATTTATTTATTTATATAGTAATGGCAAGTATTCTTTTGGAGGCAAGTATCCAGGCTGGAGTGCAGTGACATCATCATAGCTCACAACAACCTTAAATTCATGGGCTCAAGTCATCCCCCGACTTCAGCCTCCCAAGTAGCTGGGACTGCAGGTGCACACCACTGTGTCTGACTAATTTTTTAAATTTTTGTAGAAATGAGGGTCTCATTATGTTGCTTAGGTTGGTCTCAAACTCTTAGCCTCAAGCAATCCTCCCGTTTTAGCCTCCCAAAGTGCTAGGATTATAGACACGAGTCACCACACTCAACCAAGTATTATTATTATCATTATTACATGGAAAACCTATGACTTGTCTTGTCCCTTGGCACTAGAGTTATGATAGGAAAGGAGTCCATTCTGTTACAACTAAGAGTTCAATCACCAGCCTCTCCTACTAGACCAGAGCTCTGTGAAAGACTGTGTCTTCCTTCATATCATCACCCCCAGCATAAGGTTCAGTAAGAATGAATGAATTCTACTGCCATTATTTTGAATGCCTAAGCCTAGTGAAGATATTTGCTTATGTCTTACAAAAAGAACCCAGTTATTTTTCTGGGAAATGGCATGTATTAAAAAGGAATGCATTGGAGTAGGCAGGCCTAAAGCTTTGGATTTGTTTTTACATGTATTAAAACTTCAGGATTTGATGGTAATTTAAATAATTTTACACTAAGTATGGGCCTAAGATAAAGAGATCGTTGGAAAGTTTCTTCTGTATAAAGGCAAAGTAAGTAGATTCATTGTAGAAAAAAACCATAGCTTTGAGCTTGTCCATATCATAGCGTTTACCTGTTTCTATCTTATATTAATTTTAGGCTATCATTATATGCATATTACCTGTCACTATCGATCCAGGAACACTTATAAAGATTCATTATCAAGAGATTTAGCAAGAACACTGAATATAATAAGACCAGGCCCACTATAGCAAAAGGAGTCAACTGCTTAACTAGGAAAATAATCGTGAAAATTTCCTTCTAACCCAGTAAAATGTGGCCAAAGACTCCATAACCGGAAAGTCTGGTGGTGTTATCACCTATGGCCTTAAAACAAGACTAGGTCTCCAATGTATGTTACAGAGAGTTTTCCCAAAATATGACAAATATTTATATTAAAAGAAAACGACTTTGGCCATATAGGAATTTAAAATGATACCTCATTTAAATTCTGAAATCATTTGCTTGAGGCAACACTTCTTCTGGCATCTTAGAATAGTGTCTCAAGCCCTCAGCTCGGCTGAGCTAATGTTTTTTTAAATGACTTTGCAAATTCTAAACTCCTCTTTAAAGTTAGCACTATTTCCCTAATGCTTTGAGATTTTGAGATGGTTTCCTGTGTTTCATCGGAGCTAGATAATCTGCTAGTAATTCAGAGCTAGGTAATCTGCTGGTAATGAACAGCTTAATAAAATACACTTACTGAAGTGGAATGATTAAAAAATGTGTCCACAGAAAATGAACATTTTCTGGGGGATAGAAAAAATATGTATATCTCTCCTGGAATATTTCAAATTAGGGTCGCCTTTGGGTCTCCTGTTAATGAGACCATCCATGGCCCCTTAGGTGTGGACTCTCAGTTGTTGTAATGCCTCTATCCGTACTCTATTAAAAAAGACAAAAACTAACTACATAACAGATGGACAAGTGCCCATCATGGACCTGCCCTGTCTGTGCCCCCTCACGTGGCCTCAGTCCTACTTGCTCCTATGATGATTCCCGGGCTCACAGAGGTCAGCGAAGCACTTAGGCAGGACGTGGAAGGTTCCACGGTACAGCTCTCAGCTGGGTGTGAGAGGGTCTGGCGCAGATATCCGAAAGCCGAGGAAGAGAGCCAGAGTCTAGGAAGTTCAATGTGCAGCTCCCTTTGTTTGGATGAACCGCATTTGTTTGCTACTGCAGTGAGCTGAGAGCACCTGGTCCAGCAGATTGGTTTGTAGAGATGATCATTACTGAAGTCCACTATAGAAGTGACTGCTCAAGAAATGCAGGCTCATTTACTATTTCCTTCATAAAGCTACCTACGAAGAGACAAAAACAAAGAAATAATGTCCCCCCAGCAATGTAAAAATAGATAGAAAGAGAGCTGCTTCTGCCTTCTGTCTAATGTGTGCCCAGAATTCTCCTACTCTCTCCATAGCAGTCAGATACCTCACAGAAGCAACCAACAAAGAAACCATCGAACATATTTTACAATGAGGGAATCTGATGCAAGGAATTGGTTACCGATGATGGGAGAGCTGAGAAGCTCACTGCAGCAACCCAGAGCTTAGCCAGAGCAATAGCAGCACTTCGCTGGTCCTGCTGGGGGCTGGAGGGAAGTGGCGGGAGGGTCTGATGAACCGGGGCTGTTTGTGGGAGTGGGAATGACGCTCAGGTCTCCCGGGAGGAGCTGGAGCCTGGGAGCAACACAGCTGATGTTGGAGATGCCTTCGGAGCTGCCTTGACCTTCGATCTTTTTTCACTTATTTCTCTTATTGACCAAGCAATTGAGGGAGACGTTTCCCCTCTGATACAAGGCAGGACAGAGGGCAGGGACAGAGCTGAGGACGAACCTGCCGCTGACCGCCCTCCACCCTCTTAGGAGAGCTCACTTCCTCCCCAATAGCTAAAGAAGTTTTATCCCAGCCGAACTTAAATTAATTTAAATTAATCTATAGGTTGTATCTATGCCTTTGTGTCTTTTATTTTCCCCTCATGTTTAATTAGTGATCCGAGAACAGGCTCTCTGCCGAAGATTAAATAATTAACCAGAATTTAGTTGTAAGGGACAGTCAGCTGTAACATCATCTGGCAGAGTGGAGAAAATGCCATCGGGTTCTGTCTCTATCGGGAGCATCGGACAGAGACGGAGCGAACTGTGACTCTCTCAGAAATGCATTTCTGAACCACGTCGCTGCTGTCTACAAACTCGGCCTTGGTTTAGAAGGAAATTAAACTGTTCCTGCCTGCCCTTCTGCAGGGCTGCCACTGCTCCTTCTCCCGGGCAGGACACCTGCTCTCTTGTGTCTTTGGCTTTACTTTTTTAGGGATAAAGTCCTGATAATTGGATTAAAAACTGACCAATGACCTTAACATTCATTTGAACGTAAATTGCGAGCTGTGTTACCACCCAGAGTCTTAATCCAGCTTATGAGATTCTTTCTGATAGGATAGCTGATCTATAACCCAGACGTAAGTCTAGATTAGGGGCTGAGAGATGCAGCAGAAGAGATGGGGGAAAAAAGGAAGTTTTTATTCCTGACCCAGATGCAGCGCAGGTCGTAAGCACATTTTTGAGATGGGCCATGTGTGAGCCCTGTCTACACTGCTCCTATCTCACGCCGGTAACAGTCCCGCACCAGATGCCTGGGGACCTCCCAGTACATTTTCTTTAGCTCCCCTTTCAGCAGCCTGAACCATGCTTGAAAATTATTTACCTTCTTTCCCTCCTTCCCCCAAAACCAACGCTAACCAAGCCAAAAAAGAAAAACATACCCTTTCCTCCACTACAGTTTATAATAGTAATTAAGATTTTTAATTTTTACAGATTTATAGGCACGTGTGAAATTTGTTACATGAATGCAATGTGTAATGAGCAAGTCGGGGTGTATTTGGCGTCCACCTCCTGAGTACAGTACATGTTAGTTAAAAGTGTAGTCACCCTGCTCTGCTGTCGGCCACTGAATGTATTTCTTCCATCTTACTGTACCTTTGTGTCCTTTAAACCACGTCTCTTCATCCTCTGCATTCCCCCAGTGCCCTTTGGGTCTCTGCTATCCATCCACTCTCTACCTCCGTGTGATTACACCGTGGAGCTCCCACATGTACGTGAAAAGATGTGCTATTTTTCTCTTTTTGTTGGCTTATTTCACTTAGGATAACAACTTCCAGTTCCGTCCATGTTGCCGAGTAGTATTTCATTGGGTGTGTGTTCTCTTTATCCACTCATCCGTGGATGGACACTGAGACTGATTCCTCATCTTTGCTACTGTGAATAGTGCTGTAATAATCACGGGAGTGCAGACCTCCCTTTGATATACTGATTTTTACTAAGTGTTTGCTATGCACCAAGCTGTTCTAAATACTCTATATGAAAGAGCTCATTTAATCTAGACAACAATTCTATGTGATCAATTCTAATTATGAGTTCCATTTTACAGATGAGGCTTAAAGAGGCTAAATGATTTTCTGACGGCTGCACAGCAGTAAATGGTGGAGAAGATTTTAAAAGCCCAACAGTTTGATCCTAATTAATGTTTGTAGGTACTACCTTGGAATCCTCTCTGTTATAGTCAAGAGCTGACAGTTAAAGCAATCAGATTTAACTATTAATAATTCATGCTTACATGTGAATAATTGATAGTCATTAACCTTCTCAAGAAGTTTGCACTTTTAAAGATGTCCATGAACTAAAGGAATCACAACCAGCAAACTTTGACAAAGTGCTGACTCAGCTTTGTGCTGGGAAAGAGGCATCTACAGCTTAATCAGTCCCAACTTAGATCACTGCCTGGGTTACAGGCACAGGCCTTTGGTCACAGCTGGGTCTGAATCCTGGCTCTACCAATTATAGGCCAAGTATTTAGCTTACATGGACTTTAGTTTCTGTAACATGAGATGAAACAATAGTTTTCTGGGGTAGATTAATTTAAATAATGGCTGTAAAGTATTTAGCAAGCAGGACAGTGCATTGTAAATACTGAATATATGGTAGCTATTATTATTTTGAACTTCCCTTCTGAAGATAAGTAAACAAAAATTACCATGTAGTCTATAAATGCTACAGTGCAAAGTCACAGTCTACTAACTACAGTGATCTTCAAACTGACCCCACCGAGTCCTGAGACACAGGTGTGCCACGGGGGCTCAGGGGTGTGCGTGGAACATGGAGGAGGGGGAATGACGCCCCCAATGTCCCTGCCACCCTTGCTTTCATTTCCACAAGAAAGGCTCCAGTTCTGTGCTGTTTGTGATCTTGATCTTCCTTGGTTTACTGCATTCAAGAATGGATTTTGTCTAAAATCACCACTGAGACTACTAACCCCAGCTTTCAGGTAGTTTCTCTGGAGCACCTTGGGCAAGTAAGTCCCTTACCTTCTCTGAGGTCTCTTTTCTCTTACATAATGTGAGGGAATTCGTTTTCATTTCCTACGATTGATTATCATTCTTCCTTCCAGATATAAAATCCTGAAAGTTCTTGGACTTGTGGGAGAGGAAGATATGTAGGTACACTACTTCTAGGAAATGTCTTTGATAGAAACACCTCCCCTAAGTCAAGTGTGTTTGCTAGTCTGTTGCCGAGTTTCTTTACTCATGATAACTTTTTCCACATCTGAATTCAGACTCCCAGAAGTTTTTACCTGTCCACAGTAGCTCTCAAGGCAGTCAGGCAGCCCAGGAGGTCTCCAGAAGGCAGGTTCTGGCTAGCATTCTACACACTGGTCAACTCTAAGGCAAATGATTTTAGCTGGAGAATTGCTTTCTCTAATCAGTTTCCTCACTAATGTTCCCTCTGGACCAGCTGCTGAGGTCATTTCAATCCAAAAGTTCAAGATGAAAGTACAGTAGCAATTATAGTTGACTCTTGAACAATGCGGGGATTAAAATCATCAACCCTACCACCACACAGTCCACAAAAATCTGTAACAGCTAATAGCTAATAGCCTACTTTTGACCAGAAGCCTTGCTGATAGCATAAAGCCAATGGGCACATATTTTCTATGCTATATTATATACTGCATTTCTACAATAAAGTGAGCTACAGAAAATAAAACGTCATTGAAAAATCATAAGGAAGAGAAAACATATTAACTATTCATGAAATGGAAGTGGATCATCATAAATGTCTTTATCCTCATTGCCTTCATGTTGAGTAGGCTGAGAGGAGGAGGAAGAGGAGGGGCTAGTCTTGCTGTCTACGACAGAAGGGAAGAAAACCCATATCTAAGCAGACCCACGTGTTTAAATCTGTGTTGCTCAGGGCCAACTTTACTTTTTTTAATTGTGGCAAAAAACATATAAAATTTACCATCTTAACCACTTTTGAAAATGCACGGTTCATATGAACTTAGAGGGGTCAATCACCTGTGGTGTTTGTTTTTCCATTTTTGCAATTCTTCACTCAGGAGAATGGTCTACGATTTCATCCAGGGAGTTACCAGAGATCCTATCTCCATCTTTTTTATGGCTGAGTAATAGTCTGTGGTATAAATATACCACATTTTATTAATCTGTTCAGTTGGGTTGCTAACAACATTCAAATCCACGTGTCTTTATGATGAAATGGAAGCAAAACTCAGTGAAATTCAAGTACACGAGAGGGTGAGAGCAGGATGGACAAATTCCCACCCAATGGGTACATCGCATGCGTATACGTCATGCTTTCTGAGACAAGAAAACACTTACAGGTCTGACTTCATCCACACAAAAGTAAACTACGTAACTAAAATGTGTGTATCCTCGTAACAATCTAAAATAAATTTTAAAAATGCACAGTTCAGTAGGAAGTATGCTCACCTTGTTGGGGGATAGGTCTCTAGAACTCTTTCATTGTGCAAAAATGAAACTATACTCAATGCACATCAACTACCCATTTCTCCTTCCTCCAGCCTTGGGCAACCATCGTTTTATCTACCTCAAGTCTCATCCATGTTACAGCATGTGACAGAATGTCTTCCTTTTTAATGGCTGAATAATATTCTACTGTAGGTACAAACCACATTTTTTCATTTATCTGTTAATGGACAATTGGATTTTTTCCACATCTTGGCTATCAGAAAAGTGCACCAATGAACGTGGGTAGGCAAGTGGCTCCTCAAGATCCTGCTTCGAATTCTTATATACCCAAACAATGCTGGATCATATGCTAATTCAATAGCATCTAGTTTTAACAGTCTCCTGCCACGGACTGCCTAGGAAACGCAGGAAAAGCTTGAAGGTCACTTTTGAGAATTGTCATGCTGTTCAGAATTTCTGGTTTTGTTCCATCCAAGGCTATGAGGAAATGGCTGCTCTGAGACACAGTAGGAGTTAGTGAAGTATGAAAACACCTTCTCTTTTGCAGCATGCTATATTCAACATGAGCTTGTAAGAACACATTGTTTGATGCTCCTTTGGTTCAAACCTCTGGCCCTTGCAACTAGAAACCACCTCCGGCCCTTGCAACCAGAATGTCCATAAGGCAATTTAAAATATGCCAATTCTAGGCCAGGTGAGGTGGCTCACGCCTGCAATCCTAACACTCTGGGAGGACAAGGTGGGAAGTTTGCTTGATGTTGGAGTTTAAGACCAGCTTGACCAAGAGTAAGGACCTGACTCTACTTAAAAAAAAAAAAAATAGAAAAATTAACCAGGCATTGTGGCGGGCACCTGCAGTCCCAGTTATTCAGGAGGCTGAGGCAGGAGGATGACTTGAGCCCAGGAGTTTGAGGTTACTATGAGCTAGGCTGAGGCCATGGCACTCTAGCCTGGGCAATAGTGAGACTCTGTTAAAAAAAAATACAATTCTCACTTTATTCATCTGTAAAGTAGGTAATAATTTGCACAAAAATCTCTATAGTCTGATCTCCCTCATCAATGGAAATCATTGAGAAGGTTTCAGTGATTCAGTATATATTCAAGCATAGCTAATCTTAAACACCAAGTTGCACTTTGTTCAATAGTTTATTCACAACACTCAATAATTGAGCCACTAGGTACTGTGGAGACAGAAATGAAGGTAGATGGATGGGAGTTATAGAAAGACAATGGGTCCCCTGTCTTTAATGTTAATTACTTGGCCCCTGCCATATATTCCATCTGTTCACATACTGTGACCTCAACATACAGGCTGCATGAAGAAAAAAAGATCAAGATATACATTAAACAATTATCAACTTTGGCGTTTTATAAATGGATCTAGGAGGCTAATACTTATAAAATATTTTTCTGCCTTTTGAAAATTAAACAGATAGAAGATTATCAGTAAGAAGAGGCTGTTTCTTTTTTATTTAATTTTTTAATTTTTATTTTTTTAAGACAGAGCCTCCAGCTGTCCCCCTGGGTAGAGTGCTGTGGCATCACAGCTCATAGCAACCTCCAACTCCTGGGCTCAAGTGAGTCTCCTGATTCTGCCTCCCAAGTAGCTGGGATCACAGGTGCCTGCCACAACACATAGCTATTTTTTGGTTGCAGCCATCATTGTTGTTTGGTGGGCCTGGGCTGGATTCAAACCCGCCACCTTAGGTGTATGTGGCTAGCGCCTTAGCCACTTGAGCCACAGGCACCTAAGAGGCTGTTTCTATTGCTTAGCTATTATCTAACTCTCATTTATTCTAAGGAGAATTCATAATAGACAACTACCAGTCAGTTACTAGCCAATCAGGCATGTGGATCACTGCCTTGGTCCAGGCCCCACTGTGGGCTTAGACGTGAAGAAGGCCTGGATTCCAATTTCTTCAAATGCTAGTGGTGCTTCTTATAGTTGCCATATGGGTGGAGGTTTTAAGAATGACCTAGTTACGTCTATAAAGTCAAGGTCATAAAATCCAAGAGATTTTTAAATATAAGGACTTTCTAGTTTGGGTGACTATCTTAGTCCCAAAGGAAAGGAGTTAGAAGTTGGAAGTATGAGCCTCAAAAACCTTTGTACACAAAACACTGTACAAGTGGAGGAATTAGAAACACAAATATACACCTCAAGAAAACAAAGCAAATAACCGACAACCTTAACAAAACCAAAAATGTCTGTGGAGGGGAAACAGTCCACGTGAAAGCTTTGTCTATGCCTCTGTGCAAACCCTCAACAGCTGCTGCTTCTGGAACAAAGAGTCAGTGAAATCTCAAACTACTTGTGGGGAGAAGACAGAATTAAGTGGCTGTTGCACTTCCAATGGGAAGGGTGTATGTGGCAGGCTTGGAGCTTGTTGCTGCCCATGACTAGGAGATTGGAAGTTGGTCCTGATTGGACAAATGTATCACCATGTTGAATTTATGTGGCTGGGAAGAGAGAGACCCTTCAAGGGAATGGGGAGCTGGGAAAATGCCTGAGTCAGGGTTGTAGATCCCCCCCAAAGGGAAGATATAAGGAGAATTGTGCCATCACTGTCTGAGGCCCTTAGTTTTTTTAAAATAATGTCTGTACACATGAGGCAGAGGAGCATAGAGGTCGCGTGCACAGTTTCTGGAACCAGCCTGCTTGAGTGTAGAGCCTGGATCTTTCACTGTGGGCTCTGAGAAAGGTAACTAGTCATCCTGTGCCTCAGTTTCCTCATCTCTAAAATAGGCACAAGAACACTCCTGTGCTCCTTAGTGTTGTCAGTGGGGTTTAAGGGGTTTCTACCTGAGAGGCTCCTGGCACAGCAGCAGGTGCGCCTGTACAATAGGTGTGAGCTATACATGCCGGTGGCCACGGGAGGAGCTCTGCTGAGCAATCCCAGCAAATAGGTCCGGAGCTGTACAATTTGCCACTAAGTTTCAGAGCCCAGGTTAAGGGACTTGCTGTTTAAAGCTTAAATAAAACTGTTACTTTTTTCTGCCATGAGAGCCTGAAGTGGTCTGGGTCCTTTCTTGCCAGGGCATTATAAGTGTCAGGCAATAAAAGGCAAAAATAGAATTGGACTGCAAAGTTTCATTACAAAAAGGCAATTCAACTTTTGTTTCTAGTGAGAGACAAAGCTTGGAAGATCGCCTCCCCCAGCTTTCCTTGGGCCAGTCAGCATGAATCCATATTTATGTGAGACCGTAGGCTACGTAATTTCCCTCAACTGCTACATAAAACCACAGCTTTGGTTTTAAAGTCGTCACCTAGTTAGAAAATGACCATTGTCCTAAACATGAAAATGAAAGAAGTAAAATGTGGGCTGGAGACAATTATAGGGGGATGCATTTTAGGGGGGGACGTTTTTGGAGATACAGAGATTCATTCTTTTCTGAAAGTCTAAGGCAAGGGCCCTGAGCATGGGTCTACTGAGTTTCAGGGTTGACAAATCCCTCTGAAAATGAAGGTAACATGTTAGATATACACATTTTTTGTTGTGGATACCGTGCTCAGGTTTGGTTAAAGTTTTCTAAGTGTCTTTCACTAAAATTATGAAGATCCACTGGACCAGCAACATACTCGAAGATTGAGGGAGAGGAACAAATGTAGTTTTTTAAAAATACTTTTTTCTGCATTACATGTAAGCGTGACACTGCCAAGTGCTCTCTTTAAATTCCCACACCATCCTCCAGCTAAAATGCTTTAGGCCACCCAGGTGCAGACGAAATTTTTATCTTCTCATGGTTTCCTGACAGCATTTATCTGAGTCCCAAACCAAATAATCTGGCCTATCAATCATGTGAAAAACACAGAGAAGCTTATTGTTAGAAGAAAAGAATGTCTTATCATTCATAATAAACTAATATTTGAAAATGAATATTGATGTAGACTACAATTCCCGAATATTGGATCAGAGCACATATTTCAGGGGAAGAAACTGATTTTCACCTGATGTCTGTGAGATACTGAGAGCAGAGTGGATGTTATGCTTCATGATTGCTGGGCTCATGGCCGTCTCTCCCGGTCCCCCGTCTCCTAATGAAGGTCTCCCAGCAAAACTGCCTCCTGTCGGCCTGCTCGACCAGTTCCTGTGATGCTAATATTCTGATTACCCAGCTGGGTTTTAATATTTAGTTTCACTCCATTCATCATCTTTACCAGAGAGGTGGTAGCTATGTGGCCTCAGATGCAGCCACCCAGCCAGGAGGTCAGACCAGCATGTCCACATGCATGAAACATACACACATGTGTACGCATGACATCGAGACATAGTCATGTTCCCTGTCGTCCCTTGGTTTGCAGAATGTGGTTCTGGTCTCTGGGGGACTTAATGGACAATAAAAACGAAGCCCATGAGTGTGTAGTCCAAACTCCTTAGCACAGCATTCGAGGCTCTTCGACTGTCTTACTGCTAATCCTTTTTGTCTGTTCCAGCCTTTTCCTCCCCTTCTCCATCCTGTCCCCACCCTGTGCCTTGTCCTCCAAGCCTTGGGAATAGACTTTATTGGCCATACCAAACACACCCGACACCACACTTCATGCCTATTAAGTTTCAATCCTGCTTCTGCTACTATCAAAATCCTACAAGGCCCATTTCAACCACTCCTCAAGTCTCCAGTGCCCACAGCCAGAAGCAATGTCTGTCTTGATAACATGTGAAAGGTCAGTGGGACCTTTCCAGATTCTGCCACAGCCATCTCCTGAGCATAGAGGGTCCTCAGTAAACACTGGAGACGTGAAGCTAAGCTGAATGTTGGAGCTATAGGGATGGATAGTACTCCAGTTAATAATAAGGCCATTTTTTTCTTTTTTCTTTTATTTTTTTGAGTCAACGTCTTGCTCTGTCATCCAGGTTGGAATATACAGTAATATAATCATAGCTTGCTGTAGCCTGCAACCTCAGACTCCTGGGCTCAAATAATTCTCCTCCCTCAGCCCCCTGAGTAGCTAGGACTCCAGGAACCCACCATCACACCTGTTTTTTATTTAATTTTTAATTTTTTGGAGATGGGGGTCTCACTATGTTGCCCAGGATGATCTCAAATTCCTGGCCTCAACCTCAGCCTCCCCAAATGGCGGGATTACCAGTGTGAATCACCATCTTGTGCTACAGTTATTATTATTATTATTAATTTATTTTTTGAGACAGAATCTCACTTTGTCACCCTTGGTCCAGTGCTATGGCTTCATAGCTCACAGCAACCTCCAGCTCTTGGGCTTAGGTGATTCTCTTGCCTCAGTCTCACGAGTAGCTGGGACTATTGTCACCTGCCACAAGGCCTGGCTATATTTTTGTTGCAGTTTGGCCCAGGCTTGGTTTGAACCTGCCACCCCCATTATATGGGGTCAGTGTCCTACTCACTGAGCCACAGGTGCTGCCCTGGGTTTTTGTGTAACTTTTTCCTACATTCATGAGTATATTTTTTCCTTCTAATCCTTGAGAGAGTGAACAACAGAAACATATTGTCCCTAAGTCTTGATCGATGTTCCTAAGTCTTGATCAATATACAGGGAACACACTGGCATTTTCACTATTCTTTTGGGGTGCTTCAATTTGCCTTTATACCAGTCTGCCACCATCTCTGACCTGGACAGTTTGGGCACCAGTTGGGTCTTTGCACGACCATCTGATTGTAAATATTTATTTTACTGATAGATAAACAGCAACGACAAAGAATGCAGCCAGTTGAAGCCAGAACTTGTTTTCTTAAAACTTCTCCTCCAGGACAGGATTTTTTTTTTTTTAGTAGCCTATGTTTATTTATTTTTTGGTTGCATTTTTTGGCTGGGACCAGGTTTGAACCCGCCACCTCCGGTATATGGAGCCAGTGCCCTATTCCTTGAGCCACAGGGGCCACCCAGGACAGAGATTTTTGTCTCTACATTGTTCTACTTACCCTGGGCCCATGCCAGCAAGTGTTTCAAAGTATTTTCTCCTTTGTGTTATTTTTATTCAATAATAACATTTTAAAATGTTTCCTTCCTTCTTTCCTTCCTTCCTTCCTGAGCTGTGTTGACTTTTGTTATTATTGTTGCAAACACTGGAATAAATGATGCCCAGACAGGACATGAGCCGCGCAGCGCATTCCGGCAGCCCGGGAGCAAGGCCTCTGTTCCGTTAGCTCACACTGCCCTCTTCTGCTCCTTGGGCAGATACCGCTCTACTCCTGCAGCAGAAATACACAAAGCGTGGCCACAGATGGAGGGGAGGAGCCCTGGTGAATAGGCCACTGGAATCCTTCCTGTATGAATCATCTCATCATTGCAACTTCTACACACTATCCAGCGCTACTTCCCATACTTTTAGTAATTCCAAGCATTTGAAAATATTTTTAAAATTCAAAATCCTTAATGTTGCCTTTCCATTTTATTTTTCCTTTGGTGCAAAGCTTTTAGTGTTTTGAATAAAAGGTGGTCCTGATATTTTAGGAAGTTTTTCTTTTTTTCATTACTTTCTAGTTTCACTCGAGGCTTTTCGGGCAGTGGTAATGGTGTTTGTTTCATTCACAGGGGAGGTGGAGTCCTGCCCAGGCTGTGCCGCCACTCAGTAATGAGGTGATCAGACTTTGGAGAAGTCATTTCAAACCTCAGCTGTTTCTTCATCTAGACGTGGCTCTAGAAATGTTTTCCCTGTCTTCCTCACCAGACACAATGGAACGAAATATTGTTTTTGTTTTGTGTTGTGTTGTGTTGTTTTTGAGACAGAGTCTCACTTTGTTACCCTTGGTAGAATGCTGTGGCATCATAGTTCACAGCAACCTCCAACTCTTGGGCTCAAGCAACTCTCTTGCCTCAGCCTCCCAAGTGGCTGGGACGACAGGTGCCTGCCACAATATCCAGCTAATTTTAGAGATGAGGTCTTGCTCTGGCTCAGGCTGAATGAAATATTCTATGTGAGGGCACTTGGAAAACTCTAAGATGCTATACTCATATGAACCATTATAATAATTTCTAGATAAAAAGGTACATTTAAGGAGAGATAGAACTTGTTTCTTCCAACATCTCCTTATCCTGCCCCCACCCGCCAGACTCTTGCTAGCATCTGGTATTTACCATTCTCCTCTATACCTCCGTAAGAGCCACCTTTATGGCTCCCACAGATGACTGAGAACACGCAATATTTATTTTTCTGTACCTGGCTTATTTCATGTACGATAATAACCTCCAGCTCCATCCACGTTTTTGTAAATGATATGATTTCATTCATTTTTAAGGCCAAATAATATTCTGTCATATGTATATATCCCATTTTCTTTATCCATTCATCTTTTGGACATCTTGCATTGGATATCAACTTACGTTGATTCCATGCATTCAGTATTGTGTATAGTGCTGCAGTAAGCATGTGTGTGCAGGGATCCCTTTGATATATGGATTTTTTTTACATTTAGACAGCAATACTCAGCAGTGGTAGTTATGCTTTAGTTTGTGAGACATCCCCATACTGTTTTCCATAGTGATTGTACTAATTTACATTGCCAACAACAATGTATAAGAGTTCCCTTTGCATCCTTGCCAGTATGTTATTATTTTTTTTTTTTTGTCTCTTTGATAACAGCCATTCTAACTGGGTGAGATGATCTCTCATTGTGGTTTTAATTTGTATTTCCCTGGTGATTAGTGATACCAAACATTCTTTCATATATTGTATGGCCATTTGTATGTCTTCTTTTGAGGTCTTTTGCTCATTTTTAAAACTGGAGTATTTGGGGTTTTGTAATTGAGTTGTTTGAGTTATAAAGTGTAGAGGGGACAAGGAAGGATTTTGCAGTCCTGAATTGGGGTCCTCATCAGGCCTGAGTTCTACTCCTAACTTGGTGACTTATTTATCCCAGGTCTTACGAGTAAGTAAACCTAGATTTCCGTTTTCTCACTTGTAAAGGGAGAATAATATTAGCGAGGATCCAATGAGGTGAAATTTCTGAAACATGAGGCGTGGTGCCCAGCGTACAGCACCTTGCCTAGCACATAACAAGTACTTAGAACCGTGGGCTGTCATCTCTGGGGCAAGCAGGAAAAGCTAGAAAATGCCTTTTACCTTCAGGAAGAAAATTACGAGGAAAGAGAAAGACACAGGAAAGTGAGTGGAGAAGGGAGAGAAAAAGGAGGAAGAAGGAACCATGAAACATCAAGTCACTATTCTTTAAAAGATTGTGGTTGCAGGGACGTTTTACACAAACGAAAGGAAAATACATGTATTTTTAGTCATCTGCAGTGGAGCAGGCAGCAGGGCGGGAGGGTGTGAGCCTGAGAGTGGGGACTTCACGTGGCTTCTGTGCACAGTGGGGTGGTGCACACTTAGGCTCCCTGCGCCCCTGCGACACCCTGTGAGACATGGGGGTGATAATGGCATCCCCTTTATGTCCCAGGGTTGCTAACATGGCCCTATGAGTTTTACATGCGAAGGGTTTACAGTGTCGCCTGGCATATAGTAAGTGCTATGCAATTTTATTGTCGTTAAAGTTACTGACATGAGAAACAGGCTGCTGTGAGAGCCCAAGTCTTCCTATGAAGAATAGGAATGACTTAAAAGTGAAAGTATATCTCTCTTTCTAAAAGTCTCCCTCTCTGTCCCTTCCTCCTCCCCCTGTCACTCTTTCCTCCCCTTTCTCACCTTTCATGCACAGTAATGATGTGACTATGTGCTGACTAGGACTGCAATCCAATATTTTTTAAAACTGAAAAAAAATGCCCATTTAAAAGTTATAAACAATTCCTTCCCAAGTTGAATTTACTTCCAAGAAGATTCTCCTCTGACCCCTTTTTCTGTTGAGATAACCCCACAGCACAGAGAAGTAAATATATATCCATTGGAGGGGTGGGTGTGAACTGAAATGATCACTTACCTGAACACAGGTGCCTTCAGGAATTTGCACTTTCTATATGGAAGTATTTCTAGGGCACATCCTTGTGCTGCCTGCCCACAAGTTTAAATACTTTACACGTGTATATCATGTGATTGTCATGTGTAACACGGGAGGTGCAAGTTATTAGTAATCTAAATTTGTAGATGAGGAAAAGGGAGATAGAAGTTGACTGAATTGCTGAAGGTCACCCAGCAACAAAGAGTGGAAGGCGCATTCAAAGTCAGGGTCTCTTGATGCTGAGACCCTGTGGTGTGTGTTGTGTATTGGTATGTGTCTGGATACACAGATATGTGTATATACATATGTGTGTGTGTATAGTTGGCTTACATAGTATATAAATATAGATATTCTGCTTATTAGCAGAACTTAGCCTGTGCACCACTCAGGATCAGCAACAGAGTTCCTTAAACTGACATGAAAGACGTCACATCATGATGGCCTCTACACCCTGGGGGAAGAGTGACCAGGTTCTTGCCTTTGCAAAGGAAGGAGCTAAGGCTGGCTAATTTTTGGCAATGAACCTCTCAGAGGTTTGTCCTTTACATGTAATAAACATGAGGCTGTCAGGCCAACACACACAGGTCTTATCTGGTTAAAAAGACGTTTAAAGAAGAAAAGAAAGAGAAGAAGGAAAAGGAGGAAGAGGAAGAGAAAGAAATGATAAAAATAAACCGCACTTACTCAAGCTAAATGTGATGTATTCTCTACGATCTAGCCTTTCTATTCTAGGTGTTCACCCAACAGAAATGGACACATATGATCACAAAAGCCTATAATATCTATAGCAGTGCTTGAGTAATGGACCCAAACTGGAACTACCCAATGTACATTAATAGTGGAAGTGAAAAAACCTTCAAGAATATTCATCAGGCGCAGTGCCCGTAGCTCAGTGGCTAGGGCACCAGCCACATACACCAGGGCTGGTAGGTGGGAACCCAGCCTGGACTTGCCAAACAACAATAACAACAACAACAACAAAAATAGCTAGGCACCTTTAGTGGTGGGCTCCTGTAGTCTCAGCTACTTGGGAGGCTGGGCAAGAGAATCACTTAAGCCCAAGAGCTTGAGGTTGCTGTGAGCTGTGATGCCAGAGCACTCTACTGAGGATGACACAGTGAGAATCGGTCTCAAAAAAAAAAAAAAACCAAACTATTTATCAAATGCATCCAGCAATGAGAATAAATAATGTACCACTACACACAATATGGATGAAACTTACAAACATACTGTTGAAAAAAGAAGCCAGACACAAAAGCGTGTAAGCCATGTAGGTCTATGTACATGAACTTCAAAAGCAGGTGGGACAAATCTAAGGTGAGGTTGGAGGGGGGATGGTCTGGAGGGGGGCAGGCAGGGAGTGTCTGGGTGCTATAGCTTGACTGGGTGACAGGTCAGCTGATAAGAATTTGTTCAGTAGTATACTTGGACATTTTCTTGCATACACATTATTATAGTACAATCAAAAACCTTCTAATTAAGAAATAAAAGCTGCCTCAACTGAAGACCAGAATGCCTAGATAGGCATCATGGCCTTGTTGCAGCCTGGACCCACTAACAGCAGGTCAGATTTTGGTGCCCAGAGTGGGAGGACAGGCAGGACAAGAACCCCACTGAAGCTTACTCGTTACTGGGTGACCAAACAATGATCTTAGAAAACAAACCGAAAAGGAAGCTGTCTTCAACTGAGTGCAAAGTCCTACAGGGGAAAACGGCCAGGCTTGGTGTGCCACACTACGGCAGGGAGATGGGGAGGAAATATTCTGCGAGCAGTGGTGACCCCAACTGACAGTATATTTTGCCTGGAAGGAATGTTATTGATCACGGTGTACAACTCTCTAACTTATAATTGGACAGCCACAGACTGCTGCAGTAATCTGAGGCCTTATACTTATTATTCCAAGTCCTTTCAAAGCTTCCTCATTGATTAAAGGCCTTTCAGTTATTTGGCCTACAAAGTGACCTCAAAGTGACTCACCAGCCCCAAATTCCTGGATTTGTCTGGTGGTAGAGGAAGTTAGAAATATTAGCGATTGCAATATGATTTTCTGGAACAAAATACTTCCCAGTGAAATGAGTAGGCTTTTCCTGAGTGTTTGGTAAACCGCTGTGGTCTTTAGTGTTTCTGGTTGCCGCTCCTGGCCCCTGGAAGAACAGAATGGCCATTGTTAGCACTGTCTGTAATCCTTTTCCATTCTGTCAGTTAGAACGGCATGGTGGAGACCACCATCTCCCACAGCTTCTCTGAAAATTAGTTGAGTCTCTGCCAAGAGCCCTCAACCAAAATCGCATTCCAGGGGCTGACTGATGGCCCTGGTCACATCTAGTTTCTGGAAGGATTTGGTGGACCTGTTTCTTTGCATGTAAAACTAAGAAAGGTGGTACTTGCATACCAAGAAAGTTCTGAGAAGAGTGATTTTACATGTATCTGGAATTTAGTGTGGAGGTGGTCGACTTGTTTAAGAAAGGAGAAAGACTGGACCCATAGCATTCTTTCCTCTTGATAGTGGAATTTCTACTGACCTATTAGCTAGCTTTGTATTCATAGTTTGGGGCTAAAACTTCACTTAGCATACAACTATGATCTTAAGGTGTCAGAAAAGCTACTGGCCAGAATGAGAAACTTGAAAAGGATACAAAAGTCAGTATTGTGAAATTATAAAAGGGAAGTACAAGTTGGCGTTTTAAGTTTTATTTGAGCAAGAAAAACAAGGAAGCAATTTGCCCCTTTGCCTGTGGCAGTGACGTAATGTTGGTAGATTTCAGTGTGAAAGCACAGCATCTCCCATTCAGTCTTCTCTGCAGAGAAGGCCATGCAGGGAGAGAAAGGCAGGTCAATGGGAGCCGAGGATTCTCTGGGAATCTTTGAAAAGATGACGCTGATCAAATGGAGCTGATCAAAAGTAGTCTGGTCTCTGGTTTGGGCAAGTTAGGGTGAAAACAGAGAGCGGTTTCTCAACTGCCTAAAACAATGTTGAGCAGTCATAGAGACCAAGGGAGGGGCCCCAAAAAGAAAAGAGAAGCACATAACACATTAAGTTGGACTTTGCAGTCTGTAGATCAGCAAGACTCATGTTCAGCCTAGGTAAAATTTCAGGGCAATGTATTAAAAGGATGGTTGTGATAATGACATGGTGATCCCAGAGAGACCTGCTGATTGCTGAGAGACAGCATCTGGTTCATTAGAGCAAGTCCATCTGGGCAGTGCTCGTTGCCTTGATTTATGAGTTTACTAGAGAACTGGGAACAGTGAATACAGATTTTGGCACAGCATTGACCAAGGACTGCATGACATCCTTGCAAACAAAAGAGGAAAATGTGTCCATGTTAATGGAAACCCAGTTGTTGGCACTGATGTGACTCTAACGTGCTGGTTACAGCATCCTGGATGGAAGTCCCTGGCGGTAAAACTCAGCCCTGGTTCCCTCCTGTTCCCCATTTTCACAGCTAACTGAAGGGAGCTTAGGCAGTGCACAGTTCACACGGGTGAGAGCTGCTCAGAAGCCAACATTTGTGCCAGGAAGGGGTATAGACATAAAGACAGAGTTTAGACTAGTCTGATAGAATCCTCAGCTTGTTCTGACAGACTAGGGTGATGGACCTAATTGAATCCACCTAAGCCTCAGTTTCTTACCTGTAGAAAAAGGATCATAATATTATCTCTCCAGTAGGCTCTGGTGACTCAATGACAGAATGGATTCAAAGGTGATGCATTTAGTCCCATGTGTCACATGTGGGCAGTGCTTAACTATTATGTTCTTTGACACTATTAATAATACAGTCATTAAATAAGTAAAACAAAAGGGGCAGGGCCTGTGGCTCAAAGGAGTAGGGTGCCTGCCCCATATACTGGAGGTGATGGGTTCAAACCTGGCCCTGGCCAAAAACTGCAAAAAAAAAAAAAAAGAAAAGAAAAGAAAACAAAACAAAAAACAAAAAATCTCTGACCTTAATTAAAAAATCAACTCCATATATGCAGAACCAGGAAAGTATAACTTAATGGAAGTTCACAGGAGAAAATATAAATGTTTGGAATTGATCTTAAGTCCAGTATTTTCTCATTTAAGTCCAGTATTTTCTCGTTTCTTCTGCTGCCAACCAGGCAATCCTTTGTTGATTTTTTTTTTCATTTTTCATTATAAAATGCATCTTCCCCTTTAGCCTTTCCTCAGTGTCAGAAGATGGTGGTCTTCCCCTCTTTCTTGAATTTCTGGTCCTCGTATTTCTCACAAGCTGAGTGATGAGATTTCTCCTGTAAAGAAAGGTGTGTCTACATTTTTTCTCCACTCTCTTTCCTAGCTAATAAGTAAAGGATGTAGCTGTTCATGTCTGCAACTTCAATCAGCCAGAAGAATAATTCTTCCCACCATGTGTAGGACCTCCTAGTAAATCTGTAACATCCATAGTACTGATCAGCTCAGTCCACTCTTCTCATAAAGTACATGTGTTCTAAAATAACTGTTGGTTTTTCAAAGTGAACAGGCTGTTTCTCCGATACCAGTGATCTGTTCAAAGACCAGAGAATGTACTCAGCATTGTCACTAACCTCTTGTCATGGAATGAGAGGCACAAAGAAAGTGTCAGACTTTTCTTTTGACGTTGGAGTGGAACAGGAAAATCATTATGTAGGACTCGGATAGGAAAGGTTATTAAGACGGGTGGAGAAGTACCATTGAATAGTTTAAGGGCTATGATGGAAAAGGATAAGTTTTATTTTTCCTGTCTCCAGACAGCAGAGCTTAGAGTGCTCCAGCATTTAAAGGGAAATGGAAATTTATTTTGTATAAGAATAATATCCTAAACAATTAAATTTAATAGAGATTTCAATGAGTTACTTTGGGAAATAATTAAATGCACAGGATTGCTGGTATTCAACTACTTTTCAGGGGTGGGAAAGAAGGAAGTTGTATACATAAAAGGAGGCTTTGAGTTTCACTTAATACTTTTACCATTTTACTAAAAAGTCTTATTCTTTTTGCTGATAGAGTCAACCATATACATTAAGCAGTCAGGGGTCAGACATCGGAATTTCTTTTCTTTCTTTCTTTCTTTCTTTCTTTCTTTTTTGAAATAACTCAGTAGAGTGTCATGGCATCATAGTTCCCAGCAACCACCAACTGTTGGGCTTAGACGATTCTCCTGCCTCAGCCTTCCAAGCAGCTGGGACTACAGGTGCCCGCCGCAACACCTGGCTATTTTGTTGTTATTGTTGCAGTTTGGCCAGGGCCGGGTTTGAACCCACCACTCTTGGTACATAGGGCCGGTGCCCTACCCACTGAGCCACAGGGATCACCCCAGACATGGGAATTTTTAAAGGTTCCCTCGGTGACTTGCCACCCACTGGCTCCTGACTCCACCTGCTTTGGAGAATCTCTTTGATAAGAGTACTGCACCTTTAGGCAGGGGTTTGTCAAAATCAACCCCCTATCCTCCATTCATAGCATACCTGGAAAAGACTTTAGATATAGTTATGGTAACCACATCTCAGAGATTCAACAACCGAGTTCCATACAGAATCCTGGAATCCTCAGTCATTTCTCTGCTTTTTTGTCTATTCCAATCTCTGATAGGCAACCTGAATCCTATAAAAGGTACTTCATAGTGAAAGTCTTTGTCATATAACAGAATATTTTTGATCTTCAGCCAATTCCCCATTTATTTGAAAACAGTCAATACAATTGAATTCCAGTGAAATAAAAGGTGGATAGTCCCTTGGCGGTTATGACAATAGAAGATTAAATTTGTACTCCAGGGCTCTAAGTCCTGGAATGCCATCTGTTTAGTCCACCCATTTCTGTTCCTGTTTCTGAATATGAACAACGTTTCTGCATTGCTGTAGGTAAATGATTATTACTTCATCAAAAGGGAGGAAAAGCACCTTGGCAAAGAAGGGAGGTTTATTTCATCCAGGTTACTCATTAGTGATCAGAGGACAAGAGCTATCACATTAATGCTGTGAAATTCCCACCAATCTCTTTGTTTCACAGCCAAAGACTGGGAAAGGCCTTTACTTTTAACCCTTAATCTCAGTCTTAAGACAATCTGTTTTTTAAACTTTAAAAAGGACTTTTCAGTCATTAACTGACCCAATGAATTGGGGAGGGTGCTCTGTTTCAACTTGATTCTTCAATACCTTTATGGTTTATTTCATTTGACATAACTGTCGAAAGTATCGACCGGTTTTGACCAATCTACTATGCCGCCAAAGGACATTAAGGTTCACTATTCTATTTAGGTTAGATCATTCTGAACCAAAATGGGTCCAGAGCAGAATTCTTAAACCCAGAACACTGGGAAGGGGTTAGCACATATTTATTGAGGTAGTGAATAATTCATATAACGTTAACAGCAATCAAACCATGATCTTATATTCAATTTGTTTGTGATTCAAATTTATTTGCCCTTTATCTTAGGCAAGTTCTACAGTTTGTGATGTGTGTTGCTAGCTATTTTCCCATTATCTCTTCTCTCATTTCTCAGTTGCTAACAGAACCCCAATATGGTTTAGGACAGTGAGGCACCCAAGAAAATATACTGGCCACCAGGGGGAGACAATAAACACAGTTCCAGCTAAGGAGAAGAAAGTCTGCCTCTGGATTTCTTACTGAAAAGGAACTGATAAGGCGCCTCCTGTCCTGTTTTTCCTGTCTTGGACTCAAGCTTCCATCGCGTGAAGCCCATCCTGAGGAAAGGCCAACCAAACTGCAAAGTTATTCGCTCTGATATAGAAGATTTACCATTTAGAAAGAAAAAAGTTACAACACGTAAGACCCATGCAATACACCCACTCCAACAGTTTTGCCTGCAGGGGATACTTGAGAAGTTTATGCTTAAATCATATTAGGCATATGAAAGAAGAGTATTCTGACTTTATATAGTGGCTGAGAAGTAAGAAGGCTTAACGTATCCTTAGAATTTTAACTCCCACTTGGAAAGAGTACAGAAAGCAGTACCAGGGACAGAACCCAGGAGGAGAGACAGTTAAGGGGCAGCTAAAATTTACATGAAAACTGAATGCACACTTCCTTCCTATAAAACGGCAGGTTCTCTACCTAAAAATGTTGCGTGCCTAAACTTGAGAAACAGAAATAATACAAATTAAAGATTTTACTTATTAATACTGTATGAAGCAGCACTCAATTAGCAGTAAAAATTGTGACTGGTTTCCCTGGTTCATTCAAGTGCTTCTATTTCTTGTTGATTTCTTTGGGGGGGGGTCATTCTATGATTTTTTTAAATAGAGAGATAAAATAATGTTTTGTTGTTGTAGATTTTTTTTTAAAGACTGTCTCACTCTGTTGCCCTGGGTGGAGTCCCATTGTATCATCAACCTTAAATTCCTTGGTTCGAGTGATCCTCTTTCCTCAGCCTCCCAAGTGGCTGGGACTATAGGTGCCTGCCACAACTCTTGGCTAGTTTTTCTACTTTTTAGTAGAGATGGGGTCTCACTCTAGCTCAGGCTGGTCTCAAACTCTGGCGTTCAAGCAATCCACCCACCTTGGCCTCCTAGAGTGTTAGGATTCCAGACCTTAGCCACTGCACCTGGCCTGTTGTTGATTCTTTTAAAGAATAACATTAATTTCTTTAAGTATAGGTGAGAAAGTTTTTTCTGTAAAGAGTCAGATAAGAGATATTTTAGGCTTTATAGGCTACAAAGTTCCTGTTACCACTATTCCACTCTACCCCTATGGTGGGAAAGCAGCTCTAGATGATAGATAAATGATCAGGTATGGTTGTTTTAATAAAATGATATTTATCACGGCATGGATTTGGCCTGTGGGTCTAGTTTGTGACCTCTCTACTCTAAAGTAACAACAATACCAAGTTCCGCCTATATGTGTTGGATTAAGCTATTTAGTCTACACTTGCCTGTTCTCTCCCCATATAAAGTGGATGTGTGATAGGACAACTTTTCTATGACTCCAGAAAAGACAAGTTAAGTTGGAAAAATAAAAGCATATTCACAGAAAGAGAAAGAAAGAAGGGCAGGTAAAACATAAATATTTTATTGTAAGGAGTTTATAAGCTTATCTATGCCTAGAACATAGAAACATATGCTTTTTACAATCTTTTAAGGTACAAGAAGAAATAATTATAGATTCTTAAAATTTTCAAGTTGCAAGAAAACTGGCTTGGTAAGGATAAGAGACACACCCTCGCTGATAGGAGAGCCACAGGTGACTAGGGATTCAGGAATCCGGACCAGGTTGTCTCCTTACAGCCACCATTCACTCTGCTGGCAAAAGAATAGCCCATTTGTAATGCACAGAAAGAAAGACATTCCTTAGCACCTCTTGGGGAAATATTTATGCAAAATTAAAGCAGCGTTAATGTTAGAAGTTTTTATTTTTATTTTTATTTCTGTGCTCTAGATTTTAGAGGTGAAAAACACACACAGGTTGTTTAGTTGATGCCATCTTTCGTTAGGCAGAGGTCACTAGCATTTGCAAATTCAGTGTTTCTTTAAGGACAGAACTGAAGCCAGACATGAAAACAGTGATGAATTCTTCTACCACAGGCAAAGGCCAGCACGGTCCCCGACGCCCCTGCTTCCCAGAGCCCGGGAGAGTGCAATCACATCTGGCCTCAGGACTCATCAGAGTCCCGGGGGCTTCCAGGCAGCTGTTAACCTGGATCTCAAAGAGGCAACTCCTGTTTCCAGCTTACGATGGAAATAATATAGGTGGACAGCTAAGCTGATGGGTGAAAGACAGGAAAAGAATGGCGCCAAACCTCTGGGAAGTAAGCAAGGCAATGTGGTTATTTGCTTCCAGGCAAAAAGAAAAATGAAGCCAAATGGCATTTTTGTCCATTTGCAGCTTCTAAAGGTACCATGTCTGTCTTCAGTTCTCAGTCCTGCAAGGCTGTGTCCCATCCAAGTAAATACATGTTTGTAGTTTGTACTACTGCCCTCTGTTGGATAGAAACTGAATATCCGTACAGCAGCTAGGCTTTTTTCTGGGCCAATTTAAGTAAATCAGAAAGGTTTGAACTGAATTCCTGTCCCAACTGGCTCTGAACCACCTATGCAAAACCACAGTTCTTAAGAACTATACGTTTTTCCATATGGAGAGTTGGGAACACTGATGGTTACTGTGATTCTAAAATAATTGCTTTATGCAACAGATAAATATAAAAATAGCACTAAGGTATTAGTTCTTACCAAATAATTTTCAAACTTCCTTTTTTCTTTTCTTTCTTTTTTTTTTTTGATAGCTAAAAATATTATTCAATCAAAGTCTTAAATAAGCTGCTTTTTATGGAAGCCAGGGCTCCCTTCAGCCCCCCAGAGCAGTCACTGCAACACTTCCACAGAAACAAAGCATTCACCAAAGTCCGGATTGACAACATCCACTCCACGGGATCTCTGGAGAAACTCTCAGATGGATCCTTTGCAAATTTCCTGCTCTGATTAAAAATACTTTGTGATGAATTGATTTTCTTTTCTTTCTTTTTTTTTTTTTTTTGAGACAGAGCCTCAAGCTGTCGTCCTGAGTAGAGAGTGCTGTGGCATCACAGCTCACAGCAACATCCCAACTCCTGGGCTCAAGCGAGTCTCCTGCCTCAGCCTCCTAAGTAGTTGGATTATAGGCGCCTGCCACAATGCCCGGCTATTTTTTGGTTGCAGCCGTCATTGTTGTTTGGCAGGCCTGGGCTAGATTCGAACCCACCACCTTAGGTGTATGTGGCTGGTGCCTTAGCCACTTGAGCCACAGGCACCAAGCCAATGAATTGATTTTCAAACCATGAAGTATTTTTCCAAAATTATAGTGCCAATTTTATTACTTCTGCAGACAAAAATTCTGCCAAATTTCTGCAGCTCAGAGAGCCATAAATGTTATCAGCAGGTAGTGGTAGGGTCAGTAAAGGAAAGGAGAATGTTCTGGAATATGCTGAAGTCAGAGGACTATATGCTTTTTCACCAGGTGTTCATTCATTATTTATTTGATGATACAGCTCTAGCCCTTTGGCATCTTTTAAATATTATAAGATAATGTTTAATCTTAAATATTAAATTATTTTTCTCTTTCTCAACTATGAGTCTATCTCTTGGGGGCAGAATCAAAATTTTAAAAAAGTTAAAATAATTTATTTAAATTGAGAACCATGACAATTGCACATAGCATTCTCTACTGTGGTAGACCTACTTGAGGTCCTACCTGGGCCATCAGCCTAAGACCCAAAGGAGCAGACCTAAGGTCTGAAAAATCAAGTTTACTGAACCAAGGGAAAAGCCAAGTTACGGTAGATTTTGAGGGGTGGTTGGAATTGAGGTGACAATTAAACAAAGCATGGCTTTGATGGGTTCAAAACAAAATAGAGCTGTGGGTATAAGATCAATGTCAAGTCTGGACCATGACATGGACTTCAAGTTCTCTTTTCTTGGAATCCACAAAGTTCAGATTCATGTGGAATATCACGTCTAGTTACTTCTTATCTGAAGTGGTACACCTGGGTTGGAAATTGAGGCTGCTTCACTGTGTCAAAGCGACTGAGATCCTCCAGGCAAGAATGGAATGTTTCATCCTGACTAATATAATTTCCAACAGTTAAATTTCAGATAGTCTCTGATATTAGAGGAAAATGTTACTCCATGAGTAAGAAAGCAACAGTCCCTCAAAGAAGAGGCTTGCGTGATACTTTGTAGCTGTGGCTTGTCCTTGGGAAAAGTACTGTTTCCCATAAACTTTGCTGCCTGTTTGATCATGTCTGTTATTCCTACTTGATGGATTGCTGGATGTATGTTTATTTTCTCAGGGGAATGGCAGACAACGATCTGAGTTGGCTGGCTGAGCACGTGAACGGTCCGTGAGAGCAAGATGAAGGGTGACTCCAGTGTTTGAGAGCCCTGGGCTAGGACGGGCTGTCACCCTCACCTTGTGTTGACCCGACTCTTCCTTCTCCTTCCTCCCTTGCTCCTCAGGTCCTGCCCCATTTCCCTCGTGGAGAGATGAGGAAGGCGGAGGTGGTGAAAATCCTCTTTTGGTACATTCTTCTTTTCGAGGTGTAATATTTTCAGTCAAACTTTTCTTTCTGTCATAGTCCATTGGGCGTTATCTTCATACTATGCAGTTTAAATCAGAATGGGGAATGGGGGTCACATCTTATTTCTAAATCATTAGGACAGGCACCTCACAGTTTGCCCTAAAATATAGTTGAAAAATCTGTGTATGATTTTCAGTGTGAGAAAAAGTGGCCCAAATTATCCTCAGGCAAGGAATATAATTATGATCAAAGTTACAATTTGATTAAATTGTAGTTTCGGAAAGGACTAAGAAAGCATCTCTCCAACACCTTCATTTTAGAAGTGAGATAAACGGAATTCCAGAGATGCCTAATAACTATGTCAAATTCAAGGAGGCCACAGACCTTGAGCAGACATAGAGTGGTTTTGCTGATTTCAGGAACCCTACTTAGGCAATGAGAGCATGTGTACTGTAACTATCACCAACAGGCATCGAGCCTAAATAATTATTTAGCAGAGCTTACCCCAGGTTTGTTTATTGATAGTTTGAAGATAACCAGCCAAAAATCTGGCTTTTCCCTCCACTAAGCCAAAATAAAATACTGAAAACAGCTTCTAAGTAGAACTATCTCATATTTACTTAGTAACATGGTCATCTGTTTATGGTGGATTAATTCTTTGCCAAACTAAATGAAAGTGAAAATGGTATTTTCAGCCCTGCCGCTCTTTCTTAAAAAGTAGATGCTTCTACAGACCCACTTTCCTTTTTGAAAATGTAGAGGAAAGTTAATAAATGACTCTCGTTTAACTTTCGAAGCAAAGGTGTTCTTGATGTGATTTCTACGTAATTTTCTGAATTTTCCGAATGAGGTAGATCTGAAATCCCCAGGGCAATTTTTACCCATGGATAAGCTGGATATGCCTGGACTTCCCAAATGATGTCACAGCGAGACTTGGGCTTTGATAACCAAGAGTTTAAAGACCAAACCAACATTTTAAGAGCTCGTCCAAGAAAAATGTGAGGAAAGCTTGGTGAGACATTGAAGTAATAGGGCTCTATTTTCCTTAAGTACTTATAACAACATATTGACAATGAAGTCTGAACATGCCTTACTATTTGGTATTCAAATACCCTGAAGAGAACATTGTAAAGGCTGTCTAGCTATTATTTATAGTACAATGTTTTTAAGTGGTGAAAACAAGCTGTAGGACAATCTGGATAATAAAATCTTAGTTTGGGTAAAAATACAAAAAAAAAAAAAAAAAAAGGAAAGAAGAAGAAAAAAACTACCTGGGGATGATTATGTGCCTGTGCTTGTAAAAAAAAAAATTCAAAGTATCTAGAAGAAAATTCATCAAGCTGTTGCATGTCGTCGGCTCTTGGGCTATGTGATTGAGAAGGCAGGAGCTTTCATTTCATACATTACGACCTTTTGTGTTTGTGCTCGTGGTTATTAGTATTACTGTATTTATAATTTTAAAACTCAACTTGAAAAAGGCTATCCAAGTTTTAAAAGATCACATATCTCACTTGACTCATAAGTTCTTTAGGTCTGAATGTGGCTAACATTTAGCAATACCATGAGTAAGATTTCTTTTTTATTTCAATGTCAATGCGTACTCAAGCTCTTTTTGAGACATTAAGATGTAAGGTAATTATACTGAACACTATAATAACATATAGTAATATTTTATAGTATACAACAGTACATATAATAGATAATATTGATATGTGACATGACTATCACAGGCTCTGAATTTGCCAGTTTAATCTATTTGTGAATACATTTATTTATTCATTCAATAATTGGTGTTGTTGTTTCCTTTTTTTTTTTTTTTTTTGCAGTTTTTGGCTGGGGCTGGGTTTGAACCTGCTACCTCCGGTATATGGGGCCAGTGCCCTACTCCCTGAGCCTAGGCGCTGCCCATTCAGTAATGCTTTAAGTACCTTTTGTGCATAAGGCTCTAGGCTAGGTAGGAGAAACAAACATGAAAAAGTTACAATCCTTATCCCTGAACAGCTTATGCCCTGTTGGAATGGACCAGCACACAGAAAATAAATGGACTCACCATGAGAAGTGGTCTAAATAGAAACATTGATTTCAAAGGGCTGTGGGAATTCACACCCCCGTGAATGGTGGAAAAGGAGCTGACTCCAGCTGGAACTTGAAGGAAAAACAGTTTCTCAGGCAGAGCACATGCCTAAGGACATCAGGCAAAATAAAAGCATGAATGAAAGGAGAAAGACATCAGGGTTTCTTGCGTGGCACCAGATAGAGCAAAATCCTGTAAAGGTATCAGTTTGGTCCACTTTCCCCAGAAAGTGCTCCCTGATGCTCTGAGTTGGTCACTGTCTTATATTTTATTACATCCTACCTCCTAGTCATGTTAAATTAGAATCAGTTTATCCCTTTATAACAATATTTTATATATATGTGTGTAGAGCTATGGTTTTTATATATAATTGAGTGTTGGTAAAATATACAAGACTATTGAACTGAATTATTCTTATGCAAGTCAGAGCATCTAGTTGGTGAATGAATAATAAAATAATGACATAGCCATTCGTCAATGATTACATATTTGTTCAATAAGATGAATTTTTATTTCCTCTGAGTTTAGTCAAATTCATAATTATGTTGTTATGATTCAGATTTTCTCAACATTCGTATTCTTACTAGGCAATGCTCCTTGAGTCATTATCACGCCAGTTCTTGGTAGTTTCAGTTTGGGTCAATGTGACTCTCCTGAGGCAGCAACGGGAATTGTCAATAAAATTCTTAAAGCAATACTTAGATTCAGAATGAACAATGACATTTACATAAAATGTTTACTCGTCGTAATGGAGCGATGTGTGATAAACTATCAAGATCGTCGTACCTATTGCAAGCTATTTTAATGTCACGTCTCACAGAACTCTCATGGTCTGTTACAGCAATATCCATATAGTGCTTCTTTAGTTTTCCTGCTTTCAAAAATTAATTTGTTACATGATACAAAATTACAGCTAGATAGGAGGAATAAGTTCTAGTATACTACTGTAGGATGACAATAATTACCAATAATATATAGTTTCAAATAGTAGATTTTTTTTTTTTGAGACAGAGCCTCAAGCTGTCCCCCTGGGTAGAGTGCTGTGGCATCACAGCTCACAGCAACCTCCAACTCCTGGGCTCAAGCGAGTCTCTTGCCTCCGCCTCCCAAGTAGCTGGGACCACAGGCGCCC
>CAUYTI010045218.1:0-10826 GCA_963575145.1 Galago senegalensis | reverse complement strand
CAGCTGCAACCAAAAAATAGCGGGGCGTTGTGGCGGGCGCCTGTGGTCCCAGCTACTTGGGAGGCGGAGGCAAGAGACTTGCTTGAGCCCAGGAGTTGGAGGTTGCTGTGAGCTGTAATGCCACGGCACTCTACCCAGGGGAGACAGCTTGAGGCTCTGTCTCAAAAAAAAATCTAGTTGCTCTCTCAAAAAAAAATCTAGTTGCTCTCTCAAAATCTGTTCATCTTAATCAAATCAGCCAGAGAAGCCGCAGAAACATATCTGGCTGGTTGATAATTTAAAGATCAACAGAATTAGAGAGAATGTTAAGAGTGACAGAAGCTCCCCAAATATCCAAACCAATGCTACATTTCATAGTTGATGAAAGGGATGACCAGAGAAGGCAAGAGCCCTGCCCAGGGGCATACAGCATGCTGGTGGAAAAGCCAAGCCTACTTTTGGACTTCCGCTGCCTAGCATTTAAATTCCATTGCTCCATGTTGCTTACTCTGCAAAAGGGGGATTCTCAAAGTCACACCATTCATTGACTGTGATGTTAATGTGTGTTATATCAAAAATAAAGGGGGGGGTATGAAAACCCTTGGGGGAAATGTTAAGCTGAACAAAATAAGTTGCTTTACTAAAGCACTTCTTTCTCAAACCATTTAATATACTAATATTACTAGCATAATAGCTCATGCCTATAATCTCAGTTGCCTATAATTTAGTAATCTCAATTACTAGAGCCCAGGAATTCAAGATCAGCCTAAGAAGTACAAGATTTTATCTCCAAAAATCCCCAAATAACAAAAAGAAAATGAAATAAAACATTAATACTGAATGTGACTCTGTTTTAGGAAAGAAAATGCAACATTGTCTAAACTTATCCTTGAAATACACTTTCCAGGTCAAAATGTTCAAAATGTTGAATGCTAAATCTGGACTGAATTTTCATTTCTGACACTCACAATAAAAATATACTTATCTTAGCTGGCCTATACTTTACAGATCTCATCTGGAAAAAAGAAAAAAATTAAACAACCTAGAAAATTTGCCCAGTAGCTATCCTTTGTATCAGGCATGGGATCTTCATTATCAACAATCTATACTTGACCCAACTCTCATACCCAGCTACCTCTACTCCCTCTCTCCCCTCAGCCTTCTACTCACTCTCAACCACAAAATCAAAACCACCTCCTTGTCAACCCATTACCTGGCTGCACACTTACCAGTGTGACAGTGCAGCTGTACTTATATGGAGGAAACATGTCAGGCTTGACCTCTACAACTTTCACCTGAGGTGTCTTGTTGGATGGGCCACTTGGTAGCTGTGGATCGGAACAAATTATTTAGTGTATTTTAGTTAGTGATTTGTCAGCCAAACTTTTGAGGTCCTGTGTCCTGATACAACTTGAGAAAAGAGTTTCCTGGGTAATCTGTAATGCTATGCTCTAAACAAGCCCTCTGGACTGTCAAGTGGCAATGATCAACCCACCAAAGTCTAAGTGTCAGTCAAGTCTAGGACTTAACTACACCCTTCTGTCAGCTTCTTAATTAATACCGTGTATTCAAAATACCATGGATCATATTTAAAACTATCAAGTGATAAAAGCACAAGTTTTACTATAGAAATACACAACTAAATAATGTTAGCATAGAAAGAAGTCTGAAAGACTATTCACTGAAATGACACAAGGTGAGGGGGGTCACGGTTGTTTCTCTCCCTTTACCACTATCTATAAAATTTTCAAATGTTTTATAAGGAATGTATATATTACTGATATAACTAAAAAAGAAAGAGAAGAGGCTAGGTACAGTGGTTCATGCCTATAATCCTAGTACTCTAGGAGGCTGAGGTAGGAGGATCCCCAGAGCTCAGGAGTTTGAGGCCAACCTGAGCTCAATGAGACCTGTCTCCACTAAAAACAAAAAAATTAGCTGGGCATTGTGGCGAGTACCTGTAGTACCAGTGATGCAAGAGGCTGAGGCAGAAGGATTGCTTGAACTTATGTGTTTGAAGTTGCTGTGAGCTACTATACCATTGCACTCTAGCATGGGCAAAAGAGTAAGAGTCTGTCTTATAAAAAAAAAAAAAAAAGACTCTCGGCCTTAGCGTCATCTTTCTAGAAACCTCCACGCCATGAGAACAAAGTGGAGGAAGAAGTGAATGCGCAGGCTGAAGTGCAAAAGAAGAAAGATGAGGCAGAGGTCCAAATAAACCGGCTGGCTGTGCACTCGTGAAGGCCACAGAGAAGGAACGTGGGATGCCAGAGGCTAAGGAGGCTAGTACAAGCTGCTGGACTGCATGCTACTTTCTGGAATTTGCTCTCAGTGGATATAAGACCTCATCGCCATCCGATCACCAAGACCACCCCTAAGAGACCCACCTTGCTCACACCAAAACAGTCCCTTGCTCTGGACCTGACATTCTGGACTCGTTCTGTTCTCACTTGTGGCTGAGTGTAACCAGTATACAATAAATCTTACCTTCTGCTGTTTTGGCTGATGAAGCAAAAAAAAAAAAAGTGTCAAAAATCTGTCACTTGAGGAGTAAGATCACAGCAATAGTTGTTCTGTGGTTTCATGGCAGTGCTAGGCCTAGGCCTTCAGTTTCCATACCTCTGTCCTGGGCAGTGCCTAGGTTCATGAATATGAAGAGAGTTCAAAAAAGTTATATTCAGGGTGGCACCATATACCAGAGGTAGTGGGTTCAAGCCTGGCCCCAGCCAAAAACTGTAAAAAAAAAAGTTATATTCAGAAGTTTAATGGCCCCAACATGCAAAATCCAGTGAAGACTTTAACAAAAAAGTTGGAGATGGGGCTTTTTCTTTAAGACATTATAGTCAGTGTGTGTAGGCTACCTGAAGTGGGAGAGTCCTACCTAAACCTTATTAACTCTGCCCCTAAAGCCTTGTGTATTTTTTTTTTTTTTTGCAGTTTTTGGCCAGGGCTGGGTTTGACCCTGCCACGTCAGGCATATGGGGCTGGCGCCCTTTGAGCCACAGGTGCTGCCCAAGCCTTGTGTACTTTTTATATGGCCACCAGGGGCCCACTGCTGAATAGGGTTTAGGAAGGTTTTTTGCAAATCTCTCTAAAGCAGTCACATGGATCTCATTTCAGTTTACAAATTGAAGCCTTGCTCTTCAATAAGTACTTACTGGGTACTTGTGGGTTAGGCACAATGCTAGACCCTGGAGATATAGCTATAACCAAGACATATAAGTTCCTGCAGTATACGTCAGGAGACTGAGTAAGTAATTGCATAATTAGTTTAATTACACTTAGAAGAAGTGCTGGGTGAGGACCCTGCTTATTAAATCAGCTGAGATCTGAAGTATGAATAGGGATTAATTAGTTAAAGGAGGTGAAAGTGGGAATAGCTTTCCATTAAAGTTCAACAGCTTGACTTGGTTCCTGTTTCACAGTGGTTATGAGCCACATGCACCGAGGTTCCCAGGTTCTAGCCCAGCCCAGGCTTGCCAAACAACAATGACAACTGCAACAAGAAAATAGCTGGGCATTGTGGAGGGCGCCTGTAGTCCCTCCTGCTTTTGGGCTTGGGCGAGTCTCTTGTCTCAGCCTCCTGAGTAGCTGGGACTATAGGTGCCTTCCACAATGCCCGGCTATTTTTTTGTTCCAGTTTGTCCAGGGCCTGGTTTGAACTTGCTGCCTTCATTATATGGGGCCAGTGCCCTAGTCACTGAGCCACTGCTGCCGCCCTATCTTCCAGTATCTTACATCAAAGTTCTTTAGATACAAGTACAGTCTCAGACTCCTTTCAGCCACTGGTTTATGGTCTTCAATGGCAGAAGGTCTATTTCACACTGGCATAGGAAAAATGAAATTTTGTGGTACTGGCCGGGTGCAGTGGCTCATGCCTGTAATCCTAGCACTCTGGGTTGATGCCTGTGGCTCAGTGGGTAGGGCACCAGTCCCATATACTGAGGGTGGCAAGTTGAAACCTGGCCCGGTCAAGCTACAACAAAAAAATAGCTGGGCGTTGTGGCAGGCACCTGTAGTCCCAGCTACCTGGGAGGCTGAAGCAAGAGAACCTCCTAAGCCTAGGGGTGGAAGGTTGCTCTGAGCTGTGTGACGTCATGGCACCCTACTGAGGGCAATAAAGTAAGACCCTGTCTCTACCAAAAAAAAAAAAAATCCTAGCACTCTGGGAGGCCAAGGTGGGCAAATCGCTTAAGCTCAAAAGTTCGAGAATACCCTGAACAGGAGCAAGACTCCATCTCTAAAAAACAGCTGGGCATTGAGGCGGGCTCCTATAGTTCCAGCTACTAAGGAGGTTGAGGCAAGAGAATCGCTTGAGGACAAGAGTTTGAGGTTGCTGTGAGCTAAGACATTAAGGCACTCTACAATAGAGGGTGACCAAGTGAGACTGTGACTCAATAAATAAATAAATAAATAAAATTAAACATTGAAAATTTCCTGATTGGTTGAGATGTTAACTTTTAGAATGTTTTCTTGGGCCCGGCGCCTGTGGCTCAAGCGGCTAAGGCGCCAGGCACATACACCTAAGGTGGCAGGTTGGAATCCAGCCCCAGCCCACCAAACAACAATGATGGCTGCAACCAAAAAATAGCCAGGTGTTGTGGCAGGTGCCTGTGATCCCAGCTACTTGGGAGGTGGAGGCAGGAGACTGGCTTGAGCCCAGGAGTTGGCGGTTGCTGTGGGCTGTGATGCCACAGCACTCTACCCAGGGGAATAGCTTGAGGCTCTGTCTCAAAAAAAAAAAAAAAAAAGAGAGAGGTTACAGGGAGGAACTTGTTGCTCAGTAAGTAGGGCGCTGTCCCCATATACCAAGGGTATCAGGTTTGAACCCAGCCCCAGCCAAATGGCAACAATAAAAAAAAAAAGCCAGGCACTGTGGCGGGTGCCTGTAGTCTCCGCTACTCAGAAGGCTTGAGGCAAGAGAATCACCTAAGCCCAAGAGCTGGAGGTTGCTGTGAGCTGTAACACTATGGTACTCTACCGAGGGCCACAAAATAAGACTCTGTCTCTATCAAAAAAAAAAAATCTTAAGAGGTTAAGAGACATGGTTCAGGTCATCCAGCTAATAATGCAAGACCCCTCATATATTTGCCACAGGAATTTGTATTTTTCAGGTCCAGACATTTCTACCTGCCTGAGCCTGGTGGAATTTGAATAAGAATTCTCCTCAGGAATCTTAATATTCAATATTTGTAACCAGTAGGGAAAATAAAAACCCCATTTCTGATTATTGTAGGCTCAGCCATGGCAAAAAGGAATGGATGATGCGTCAGGTGTGAATCTGAACCTCTTATGATTAAATGTAAAGGCTCAGCATCCCTAGCTCAATATTTTTTTTTTTTTTTGAGACAGAGCCTCAAGCCGTCCCCCTGGGTAGAGTGCTATGGCTTCACTGCTCACAGCAACCTCCAACTCCTGGGCTCAAGAGAGTCTCCTGCCTCAGCCTCCCAGGGAGCTGGGACCACAGGTGCCCGCCACAACGCCCGGCTATTTTTTGGTTGCAGCCATTGTTGTTTGGCAGGTCTGGGCTGGATTCGAACCCTGCCACCTTAGGTGTATGTGGCTGGCGCCTTAGCCGCTTGAGCCACAGGCGCCGAGCCAAAGCTTCTTTTTTTTTTTTTTGCAGTTTTTTTTTTGTGGCCGGGGCTGGGTTTGAACCCACCACCTCTGGCATATGGGGCTGGATCCCTACTCCTTTGAGCCATAGGTGCCGCCCAGCTTTAAAGCTTCTAAGCACAGTACTCCAACATGTAGTACTGTGTTTCTCCGAAAATAAGACCTACCCCCCAAATAAGCCCTAGCAAGATTTCTATGCATTTGTTAAATATAAGCCCCCCCAATAAGACCTGGTGATGGGCGTGGCTATGAAGCCTATCTGCATAGCCACACCATGCATTTCGGCGTCTGATCCTAAGGAAGACTGGAATACTTTTTATCTGCCCCAGGTCCTTTCTCCCCAGGTGCCAGTGTGGTAACCACAGTTGCATTCATCCCATTGCGCATGGGCAAATGACTAGGGGAAAGGAGTTCATGCATCACTAGTGCCAGCCCTACCAACAAGGTCGGTTCCCCCTGTCAGGTTCCAGAAGATGATGACTTAACTGTATTTGAATAAATGTAGATTGTTGTATTATACTTAATAAAAATAAGACATCCCCTGAAATAAGCCCTAGTGTGTCTTCTTGAGAAAAAATAAATATAAGACAGTCTTTTATTTTTGAGGAAACACTGTAGGTACTCAACAAATCCTAGCCAAGGCTGAACAAAAACAGCTGGGAATTTTAAATTAAACTGTTAAGATTTGGAATCTGGGCTAGGCGTGGTGTGTCACACCTGCTGCCGCTGTGGGAGGCCGAGGCAGGTGGATCACCTGAACTCAGAGGTTCGAGACCAGCATGGACCAGAATGAGCCAGAGACCCCTGTCTGTACCAAAAAAAAGAAAAAAAACTGCAGGCGCCTGTAATCCCAACTACTTGGGAGGCAAAGGGCAAGAGAATCGCTAAAGGAGGAAAGAAGCAAAAAAAAGTTAAAGAAAAAAAACTTGGGCTCGGCGCCTATAGCTCAACCGGCTAAGGCGCCAGCCACATTCACCTAAGGTGGCGGGTTCGAACCCCCAGCCCGGACCCGCCAAACAACAATGACGGCTGCAACCAAAAAATAGCTGGGCCTTGTGGCGGGTGCCTGTGGTCCCAGCTACTTGGGAGGCGGAGGCAGGAGACTTGCTTGAGCCCAGAATTTGGAGGTTGCTGTGAGCTGTAATGCCACGGCACTCTACCCAGGGGGACAGCTTGAGGCTCTGTCTCAAAAAAAAAAAAAAAAAAGAAAAACAAAAAAGAAAAAGAAAAAAAACTTCAGGGCGGTGCCTGTGGCTCAGTGGGTAGAGTACTGGCCCTATATACTGAGGGGTGGCGGGTTCAAACCTGGCCCCCGCCAAACTGCAACCAAAAAATACCAGGGCGTAGTGGCGGGCGCCTGTGGTGCCAGCTACTACGGAGGCTGAGGTAAGAGAATCGCCTAAGCCCAGGAGTTGGAGGTTGCTGTGAGTTGTGTGACTGTGTGATGCCACAGCACTCTACCAAGGGTGACAAAGTGAGACTCTGTCTCTACAAAACTAAAACAAAAACAAAAAAACTTCAAACTGAGATGAGTGAAAGCCAGCTGAAATTGAAAGCAAAATAAAAAAAATAAAAATAAAAAAGATTTGGAATCTGGGGCTCGATGCCTGTACCTCAGTAGCTAGGGCGCCAGCCACATACACCGGAGCTGGCGGATTTGAACCCAGCCCGGGCCTGCCAAAACAACGACAACTACAACCACAGCCGGGCCAAAAAATAAAAATAAAAAAGGGCGGCGCCTGGGGCTCAAAGGAGTAGGGCGCCAGCCCCATCTGCCGGAGGTGGCAGGTTCAAACCCAGCCCCAGCCAAAAGCTTCAAAAAAAAAAAGGCTCGGTGCCTGTGGCTCAAGCGGCTAAGGCCCCAGCCACATACACCTAAGGTGGCGGGTTCAAATCCAGCCCAGGCCCGCCAAACAACAATGATGGCTGCAACTAAATAATAGCTGGGTGTTGTGGCGGGCACCTGTGGTCCCAGCTACTTGGGAGCCTGAGGCAGGAGACTTGCTTGATCCCAGGAGTTGGAGGTTGCTGTGAGCTGTGATGCCATCGCACTCTACCCAGGGGGACAGCATGAGGCTCTGTCGCAAAAAAAAAGAAAAAATTGATTCCAATTTTTTGGGTCCCTGGGTAGGGCCTACGAGGATGGTATCAGTGAATTGGGTGAGCCGAGTGGGGCTGGTCGTGGGGTAGGAGTCAGCTGTTTCCCGCCGCAGCTGTGAGCTTTGAATTAACCGTGGTAGTTTCAGCTGTAGCCAAATCCTAGAAGAGAATTTTCTTGCATCAGTTGTTGCAGGTGCTCAGATCCACGCGTCTCTCTGGGACCTGTTAAGCCGTTGCTGCTGTACCAGAACTCGTTTCTTGAGTGTCGGTCCTTTACTACTGAAAGGAAGGACGGAAAATCTCAGTCACTTTCCGCAGTATCCAGCCCGGAAGGGGAACCTCGGCTACTCGCCCCAAACATTTAGAGCAGCACTGGCTTCTCTTTATGTGGAAACTGCAGGCTGGAGCTCTGTTAGGGGTTTTTAGTACCAAGATTCTAGTTCTCACGCGGATTGCTAGAGGAGCAGGAAGTATCTTTTTACGGGGAAGGCTGGCCGGGGAGGGAAGGTACCCAGTGGAGGGGTACAGCCAGGGTAGGTGGGGACCGGCTATCCTTCGGATAAAGAAGGGTCGAGTCCTGGCCCTTTAAACTTGAGGGGGAGGATCCGGAAGTGGATGGGCGGGGCAAATGCCCTGCTATAAAAGAGGGCCCAGCCGCCCGGAGTCTCTAATCTGCCATTTTCTATATTTGGCGTCCTATGTTCTTTCTGTTTTCCACATGCTCTGTTCCCCTCCTTGCTTACTACTTAACGAGAACGATGGCCACAGAGTCCACAGCCACTGTCGCCATCGCCGCGGAGCTGGCTTCTGCCAGGTAAGCGGGACGGTGGAGCGCCTGAGGCACTGGCCAGTTCTTGGGGAGGACTTGATGGACTGGGGCTCTGCGGGAGGGACAGAACGGTGGGGAAGCGACCTTGCCTCCCTATGAGCAACTATCGATGTTTGAGGAGGTCTGGACACTAGAGGAATTACTCTCTTGCTAAGTACCTCGCGCGCTAGCAGTAACGGCGGTCGGCTGGCGCCCCCTGCCCCGCTTTTCGCGGCCGCCATCTTGCCGGGGGCAGTGGCTGCTGTCTCAATCGCCTCCCCCTCTCCTTCCTCTCCCGGCCCGGGGCTGTTGGCCGGGAAGCGGGGCCCCGTCTCGTAGGTCTGCGGCCACATGTCCCCACACCCCTGCCATACTTCTGGTAGACTCTTTAGATAATTTGGGAATACTAACAATAGATTTGGCGCAAAATGAATAATATCCCCACCAGGAGGTGAGGTGGACCCAAAGGCTCAGGTGGGCGGGGCCTTGCGGAAGGCGGGGCTTTCTGCGCGCGGGTTCCCCTCCGCTGACTCTGTGCTAGGAGGCGGGAAAACTCCTTTGTTTAGTGCGGGGGGGTCTCAAGCTGGAAGCTAGATCCTTTGACTTCCGTGATGGGGCTCAGTGAAGTCTCCTTTGCCTCCTCATGCACCCTGTGTGCTCGCGGAATGGTTACTGCACCATCAGGCCCTCAGCTCTGGTCTGTGGAGGAAGGACCGTAGATATTTAGAACTTGGAGGTGTTTCCAGGGAACATTATTATCAGGGTGCGGAGCATCTTCACTCATCGCTGGGTGAAACTCTCCTCACATCCTAGGAGTTTGATTGTTAGGAGAATCGACCGTAGCATGCAGGAGGTGTGAGACTGGAGGGAAAGATTAGGTATGGTTGTTTAGATACTGCACAGATACACTCTTGCATAATCTATTTTTTGAATAGCGGAGGGAAACCCATCAGTTGAAGGAAACAAGTGATGTTTACTGACAGTAGATTTCTGCTTGCAGCAAACTCAAACTCCTGGGTTCAAGCACTCCTCTTGTTTCAGCCGCAGTAGAAGCTGGGACCCCAGGTGTTGGTCACAAGACCAGCTAATTTTTCTATCTCATTAGAGATGGTGTCTCACTCTTGTTCAGGGTGATATCTTAACTCCACAGCTCAGGGAATCACCCTGCCTTGGTCTCCAGACTACTAGGATACAGGCACAAGCCGCTGTGCTGGTCTCTGTTTCCATATAGTAGTTCTGATTGCCCAATATTCATTCCTTTGTTTTATAGAGTTTGGTTCTACTTTTTTGATCTAATATTGTGTACATTAAAAGTTAGATCCCTTCTCTGGAAAAGGAAAGGTAACCCTAAAGTTCCTTTCCTTTTTTTTTGTAAACACAAGAGTCTCACTTTATGGTCCTCTATAGAGTGCTGTTGCGTCACACAGCTCATAGCAAGCTCCAACTCCTGGGCTTAGGCGATTCTCTTGCCTCACCCTCCTGAGTAGCTGGGACCTCAGCCACCCACCACAACACGCAGCTATTTTGCTGCAATTTGGCCAGGGACTGGCTGGAACTCACCACCCTCGGACGCCCCACCCACTGAGCCACAGGCGCCACCCTTGTTTGTTTCTCTGAGACAGAATCTCACTATGTCACCTTTGGTAGACTGCTTTGATGTCACAGCTCACAGCAACCTCAAACTCTTGGGCTCAAGCGAGTCTCTTGTCTCATCCTCCCAAGTAAGTGTGATTACAAAATCCACCACGATGCCCAGCAATTTTTTGTTGTAGTTGTCATTGTTGGTTAGCTGGCCCAGGCTGTGTTCGAACTCATCTTCTTTGGTGTATGTGGTTGGGCTGTAACTACTGTGCTACTGGGGGTGCAGAGCATAAGGTTACTTTTTTGAGACAGAATCTCTGTCACCCCTGGTAGTGTGCCACAGCATTATAGCTTGCAGCAACCTCAAACTCATGCAATCAAGCGATATTCTTGCCTAGACCTCCCAGTAGTCTGGGACTACAGGTACCCCCCACAACACCCAGCTATATTTAGAGGTTGGGTCTTGCTCTGGCTCAGGCTGGTCTCAAACTTGTGAGCTCAAGCAGTCTACCTGCTGTAACCTCCTAGAGTGCTATTCTTACAGGCATGAGGCATAGCACCCAGCTAGGACCTGCTTCCCTTATTTTTATTTATTTATTTATTTATTTTTTTTTTTGAGACAGAGCCTCAAGCTGTCCCCCTGGGTAGAGTGCCGTGGCATTACAGCTCACAGCAACCTCCAACTCCTGGGCTCAAGCGAGTCTCCTGCCTCTGCCTCCCAAGTAGCTGGGACCACAGGCGC
>CAUYTI010045216.1:0-39814 GCA_963575145.1 Galago senegalensis | reverse complement strand
TCAAGCTATCCCCCTGGGTAGAGTGCCATGGCATCACGCTCACAGCAACCTCCAACTCCTGGGCTCAAGCAAGTCTCCTGCCTCAGCCTCCCAAGTAGCTGGGACTACAGGCGCCCACCACAACGCCTGGCCATTTTTTTTTTGGTTGCAGCCATCATTGTTGTTTGGCGGGCCCGGGCTGGGGATTCGAACCCGCCACCTTAGGTATATGTGGCTGGCGCCTTAGCTGCTTGAGCCACAGGCGCCGAGCCCCACTTAAGGTCTTTAAAAGCTTCTTGGGTACAGGGGCTGAGAAAAGACACTTGGTTTAACTCTCATGCTGCCCAGTCTAGTTTTGTCTAGAGGGGTAGGAATATGACGAAAGTAAGTGATTGATTCACTCATTCAACAGAGTTCTAGCTTGTTCTCTGCTGCCTGGGATAAATGCTGGCCCTACTTTCCAGCACCTCTGGGGGCTTACTTGACACTCTGAGCCAGTGTCTCTGGCTTCTGGTGTTTCTTGACAGCACCAAGGATGGAGGCAGAAGTGGGGATCTCTTGGGAAAGGAGGAGCCAGAGACTTGGTTTAACTTCTCTTCTCCCTTCCTCTCTCTACCCCATACCTTGCTCTCTCTATAGGCCCCCTTGCCCCTCATCTGGTAAATGTGACCAATGAAGGTCCCACCCAGCTCCGGGCATCCTGGGTCCATGCTCCTGGAGGCCGGGACAGCTACCAGGTGACCCTGTACCAGGCAGGCACTTGGGTAGGCACCAGCATCGTGGGAGCCGAGGTGGACAGCACAAGCTTTTTAGCCCTGACGCCAGGCACTAAGTACGAGGTGGAGATTGTCTCCCAGGCGGGTCCCCTTCACACCTCAGCAGCCAACACCTCTGGCTGGACCTGTGAGTGAACCATGGGGAAGGCGGTGAGGAGGAAGACGTGGGCAGGGCTGCCTCTGAGAGCCTGGGCTCTTCCCTCAGTGGCGCCTAAGCCCTCTTTAGCCCATTCTCCATTTCTACACCCAAGAGCCCTATGTGGGTCAGCAAACCCCTGGCATCATGCACAGGGCTCTGAGAACCACCAGCAGCCTGGCTAACCGGCTTTCCTTCCCTCCACAGCTCCACTCATGCCCAGTGAGTTGTTGGTGTCGATGCATGCAGGCACGGCCATGGTCAACCTGGCCTGGGCCAGCAGCTCCTTGGGGGAAGGGGTATGCCATGCCCAACTCTCAGAGGCTGGACACCTCTCCTGGGAACAGCCCCTGGTGCTAGGCCAAGCCCGCCTTGTCCTGAGAGGCCTGACACCAGGACGCAATTTCTCCCTGTCGGTGCTGTGCCAGGCGGGGCCTCTCCAGGTGTCCACTCACCCCGTGGTGCTGCCTGTTGGTATGTTGATGTCTATCAGGGGAGGATGAAGGTGCACTGAGACTCAGGTCTAATCCAGGATGGTAGCGCCGCCTGCTCTGTGCTGAGCCTCCTGCTCTTTCTAGGTGGATCTGTGCCCGCCCTGCCCAGGGTTATGCTTCTTATGCGTCTCCTGGTGGGCAGTGATGTCTAAAGGAGAAGTTGTTATCTGTGTAGCTGATGCCCCTTCCTGTGGGCATAAATGCCTAGTCCTTTTGTATCTGCTTATTTTGAGAGCCCCTGACCCAGATGCTATCCTCCTGGGGTGCGCTGACACCCACTTAAGGCTTTCCTTTGGTTCCCACAGAGCCTGGCCCCGTGGAGGATGTGCAGTGCCAGCCTGAGCCCACCCACCTGACTCTGAACTGGATAGTGCCCACCGGGGATGTAGGTACCTGTCTGGTGGTGGCAGAGCAGCTGGTAATGGGAAAGAATGCTCACCTCGTGTTCCAGGCCAACATTTCCAAGGACGCAGTCCTGCTGCCCAATCTGGTGCCTGCCACTTCCTACCGCCTCAGCCTCACAGTGCTGGGCAGGAATGGTCTGTGGAGCCAGACGGTCACCCTGGTGTGTGCCACGTCTGCTGAGGGTAGGTCACTCTCCACTGCACCTGGAGCCACCTCTGTTCCCTGTTTCTCCCCCTATCATTGTCCACCTGGAATTGTCTGCCTGGGGCTTTCCCTGTTCCCCAAGTTCCAGCCTTTTCCTCTGGCCCTGTTCTTGCTGGTTTGGTGCCATACTTTTGGCCTTATGTCTTGGCACTCTCATCCAGGCATCTTCCAAGTTCTTATGTAATTATATCTGTTAGCTATTTGTTGCTAGGCACTGCGGATAAGAAGCCATGGTCTCTGCCCTTGAAGCCTGATTGTCAGGCTTGTAGTCAGGACCTCACTCTTCTCCTCTCCATGTCCAGCCTGGCATCCCCTAGAATTAGCCCCAGCCCCCCAGCTGGAGCTTGGGACAGAACTGGGAGTGATGATCACACCAGGCATGTTTGGCAAGGATGATGGGCAGATCCAGTGGTATGGCGTCATTGCCACCACCAACATGTCACGTGAGTCTTGCACCCAAGTGGGGATAGGGAGACTCTGGCTATCATTTGGCACGGAGTAGGGGAAATGGGTCCAGAGATTGAGATTGGTAAGAAAAAATATTGGAGGCTGGCATCAGTCTTAGAAAGGAGGCCCAGTATATTCTTGAGGAGGTGGCCGATGTTGAATCGTAAATGGGAGCATGCTAGAGAAATGGGGTAGCCCCCTGGGTCAGGAAGAGAGGCCTCAGGCCCCCTGCTCATCTGCTCTGCCCCCTCCGCTTTCCTTTACCAGTGCCTTCGCCTTCCCAGAAAGTCATCAGCCACACGTGGTATGACCACTACTATAGGGGACATGACTCCTACCTGGCTATCCTGTTCCCCAACCCCTTCTACCCAGGACCCTGGGCTGTGCCGAGATCCTGGACAGTGCCTATGGGCATAGAAGACTGTGGCCACGTCCAGGAGATATGCAATGGGCCACTCAAGTCAGGTTCTCTGTATAGGTGAGGGCTCCTAAGCCTGAACAGAGAGGGCAGGTGTTTTAAGTTTCATTTATGGGTTGCAAATAAACAAAAGCTTTGGACTGACTTGCAGAGGGAATGCACGTGATCGAGCCAACAGAGTTATTTTGACTGGGCTTCCTGGCAGACAAGATGTAAAAGGGAATACCCATTTGTTATATGTTTTTTTCAAAAAGGAGGGTGGGATGGATTCTCTCTCAGTTGGCCAGGGAAATTCCAAGGATATCCAGGCACCTATTTCTAGAGCTTCTTTTGCTCTGAGAATAGGGCTGGGGGTGGTTTGTCCAGGGTGGAAGGTAGCACAATACATAACCTCTGAACAGTGAGGGAAGCTCTCACTGTCTCAGGGTCATTTCTTCTGACCCAGTTTCCTGGAGGTGGGTGGGAGGTGTTGCCTTATTTGTCTGCCCCCGCCAACAGTAGGTCCTGTTTCTCTGCCCAGGTTCAGTGTTGTGGCCTTCACCAGGTACAGCCCTCCAGAGACCATTATTTCCTTCTCCGCCTTCTCAGGTAAGGCAGGCAGCAGGCTAGAGCTCCAGCTGGACCCTGGAGACAGGGAGGGCTGCTGAGCTCATCCCCAACCAGTAGCAAGAGGGACTGAGCTTAGACCCCTGGGAGAACATGTCCCACCTTGCAAGCGTTGGGAGGGCCAGTGACAAAGGTACTCTTGGTGCCTGGATGAACTGAGAGTGGGGGATGGACGAGGTGGAGGTACAGAAACTTCTCACTGCTGTCCACGATCACACTGCTGCCTGCTCTGCCCCTCTACACCCAGCTGCTCCTTGGCCATTGAGGTTCTAGAACAGCTCTGTCCAATAGAAACACGAGGCAAGCCACGAATGCAAGCCACATATGTCATTTAAAATTTCCTAGTGCTACGTTCAAAAGGTAAAAATAAATAAGCTAATCAATTTTAATAACATTTTGTTTTGGGTGGCACCTGTGGCTCAAGGAGTAGGGCACCGGCCCCATATGCCGGAGGTGGTGGGTTCAAACCCAGCCTCGGCCAAAAACCGCAAACAAACAAACAAACAACATTTTGTTTAAATGAAGGTATCTAAAAGATCATCATTTCCACATGTGCCCATTAACATTCCTAATGAGCTATTTTACATTCTTTTCTTTCTTAATAAGTCTTTGAAATCTGGTGTGTATTTTACACTTGTAGCAAATCATAAGTTAGAATAGCCACATTTCAAATACGTAATAGCCATATGTGGCTAATAGCTACTGTATAAGACAGTGCAGTTCTAGAAGGTTCAGGAATCTAGACCTCTACTTTCTTTCTGCTCTTTGATGGTGTCAGGGAAGGTAGTAGGGTCTTTGGAGCATTCCCAGGAGCTGGAGGCACGAAGGGCTTGCTGGGTGTTTCCAGTTTCCATCCAGATATCCCCTTAGGCAGCCATCTCTGGCCTTCATTTGGTACCTGGGACTTCTGAGGAGGAGAAGCGAGTTGTCACTGTGCCCTCCACCCAGAAAGTGCCAAGTCCAGGAGAGTTTAGCATGGCCCTGGAGGGTCAGTGGGGACGAGGCTGATACGTTCCTCTCCTCCCTTGCCCTCCACAGAGCCCCAGGCCAGCATCTCCCCAGTAGCAATGCCCCTGTCTATCGTGGTGAGCATTGTGGTGGTCTGTGTCCTTATCACCTGTGCCATCCTGGGCCTGTTCTGTTGGAGGAGGGTGAAGGGACAGAGGTGAGTGAGAGGGGAGGCTGGGGACTGGGAAGAGCTTTCTGCCCTTGGGCTAGAAGCCTGTAACGTGGCTCTCCACCCTTTGCAGGGCACAGAAGAATCAGTTTTCCCAAGAGCTGATGGCTTACAACCTGCGGTGAGTGCACCTCCGTGCTCCTCATGATGGCGAAGAGGGCAACAGACCCCTGCCTTGCTCAAGCCATGGTGGCATTGCCAAGGCTCCCCTGGCAGCCTGCTCTTCTGTGGCTGTATTTGGTTAGGGGCTGCAGGTCTCTGCCAGACCCCAGTTCTTCTTCCTCCTCCACCACACCCTCTTGAAGGTCTTTTCTTTTCTTTTCTTTCTTTCTTTTTTTTTTTTTCAGTTTTTGGCCGGGCTGGGTTTGAACCCGCCACCTCTGGTATATGGGGCCAGCACCCCAACTTCTTTGAGCCACAGGTGCTGCCCTCTCAAGGCCTTTTCAGCAGCATTGGGACCTCTTGCTTCCCACTTCTCTCTGCCTATGCAGCCTCTTCCTTCTCCTCCAAACTCACTGTACAAGTCAGGACTTTACCGAGAAACAGAACCAACATGGTGTGTGTGTGTAGAGAGAGGGGAAGAGAGAGATAGAGAGACATTTATTTTCAGGAATTGGCTCATGTGGTTGTGGAGGCTTGGTGAATCCAAAATCTGATGGGGGTAGGCCAGAGACATTAGCAGAAGAGTTTGTAGGCAGCCAGCTGGCAGAAGTCCTCGCTCAGGGAGCTCAGTCTTTGTTCTAATAAGGCCTTCAACTGATTGGACAAGGCCCACCCATATTAGGGAGGGTAATCTGCTTTACTTAAAAAAGTCAGCCAGCCAGTTTAAATGTCAATCTCATCCAAAAAACACCTTCACAGAAACATCCAGAACAATGGTTGAACAAATATCTGTGCATCGTTGCCCAACCAAGCTGACTCATAAAATTAACCATCACACCTATTCCAGTTCTTAACTTCTTGACTAACCATATAGATTGTGTCAGGCCAAACACTGACTTCCTGTTGAACCAAACTTTTTTTTTTTTAAGGCAAGCATGAAACAAAGTTTATTGAGAAAGATAGCTTTACAGAGTAAGAACAAGGTATAGGCTTATAAAGCAAGATAAAGACAGCCAACCAACTCCCATTGTCTGGACAAAGAAAAGGCAAAGAGGCTGTTGAACCAACATTAATTGAGCACTGGCTGTGCACAGAAGCCCTCTCCTGTGTGCAGTCACCTGTAGCTTTTGTCTTCTTTGCCTCTTGGTCCTCTCTGCTCCTCTGAGCTCCATTTGGAGGTTGGAAGCCCAGGCTGGGCATCAGAGGAGCTTACTGGAAATACATGCTGTTTCACATCTGGGGGTGAAACAGGTCCCCATGTGATCAGGTGTGCATCCAGGATTGAGGTCCTCTACTCTGTACCCGTCACCCTGGGGAGGGCAGGGTAGGACTCTGCACACCCCAGGGTGGGGGCCTACTTCCTCCTTCTCCCCCCAGGCGAACCCACCGGCCCATCCCTATCCAAATCTTCCAGCAGAGCTACGAGGCTAAGAGTGCTCATGCTCACCAGGCTTTCTTTCTGGAGTTCGAGGTAAGGCCTATACAGCCTCAGGCTCAGAGGAGGCAGAAACTGTTGGGCTTCTAGGCTGGGCTGGACATGCCTGAAGGTCTGGGAGGAACTCTCAGCTGTGCACGCACCACCTTTGCCCCTCTCCTGGTGCGGGATGAGGTGGGTCTGCTTCAGCAACCAGTGGCTATCCCTGATTTCTGCAGGAGCTGAAGGAGGTGGGCAAGGAGCAGACCAGACTGGAGGCTGAACACCCTGCCAACACTACCAAGAACCGCTACCCACATGTGCTACCCTGTGAGCACTGGGAGCAGGAGTGGGGCATGGCAGAGGTCCAGGGCATGGCACAGAGAATGGGGACTGCATGTGCCTGGCACTGAACGCACAGCTTTCCCCCTCTGCAGATGACCACTCCAGGGTCAGGCTGACCCAGCTAGAAGGAGATCCTCATTCTGACTACATCAACGCCAATTTCATCCCAGTAAGGACCACCTGCAGGGCTGTGTATGGAACCTGGGATCTGCTAGGGAGATGGGCTGGTTTACAGGACAAGCCATCCTGCCTTAGATTCACAGGAAGATCACCAGCTTGTGTTTTGCTAGGTCAACCTAGTAGGTATTTATTGAGGGTCTGCTGTGTGCCAGGCTCTGTGCTGGTCCACAGGAGGCAGTGCTGAATCAGCACATGGATGTGGGTGTGTGTGTTTGTGTGTATGCACACGCACGAGCAGGGGGCTAGTGGGAAAGGTAGCCAAGGCTGGGTGAAGGAGGACCTTTATTGTTAGGCTGAAGGCTTTGTATTCTATTTGGTGGGCACTGGGGAGCTGTGGAAGATTTTTGAGCATAGAAGAAACAAAGTTTGGTTTTAGGAAAATCATTCTGATTTGGTGAAAAGGGTAGACAGGGTAGATTTTTTTTTTTTTTTTAGCACATCGGTATCAAAGTAGTTTATGTAGGTTTTTCTGGCCCATTTGAGGTGGGGCATGGGTATCTCTGAAGTCACCCCTCCTGGACTGAGTTCTGGGTGCACATGTGTGGGATGTATGTACACAGAGTCTTCAGTCCTGGAGATCATAAGGGCCATCTACTGCTGTGTGTTTTGGGACCTGGGAGACCAAAGCATCACCCATTAACTTGTTCCTGACTTCCACCCCTCCATTCCTCAGGGCTACACCAACCCACAGGAATTCATTGCTACTCAGGGACCCCTAAAAAAAACGCTGGAGGATTTTTGGCGGCTAGTGTGGGAGCAACAGGTCCACATCATCGTCATGCTGACTGTGGGCATGGAGAACGGGAGGGTGAGTGCACCTTGCAGGTTCCTGGAGTGGCCACCAGGTGTCACACAGTCTCCTTGCAGGAATGGCCCTGTTGGCGTCTTCTATCAGAGATGGTAGGGCAGACAGGAGGGAGGCCTGAAGGTTGGTAGGGGTCTCCAAGGTCACCCAGGATGGGGAGGCAGGGGAGGGAGCAGGTACACAAGCTCCCACATAGACTCGGTTTCCATTGACTTCTTGCTCTAGGCCTAGGAGGCACCAAGAGGTTGGGAGAGGGACAGGAATAAGGGCCACCCAGGGTTGGTGCCAAAGGTAGAGAATTCTGCATGCTTTTGGGGCCAGTCTGGTAGATGCTTTCTCTGTGCCCTGCTCAGTGCAAGGCCCTGGGACAGAGAGGGGCTGCTGAATCTGTCCTCTTGTTGGAGCAGTGGGGCAAGAGCCAATGACTGTGGAATCAGGGCCATCCAGCTTCACAAGGGACCTGCCAGCTAACTCAATGTCCTGAGGTCATATGAGAAGTCAGGAGTGAGGGTGCTAGAGCCCAGCCATCAGGGAAAGGCTTCTGGAGGAAGGGGCCTTGGGGCTGGGTCGGTACAGAGAGCAGAATTTCAGGGACCAGAAAGATGGGTGGTGAGGACTGGGTAAAGCAGGGGTGGCAGTAATGGGGCTGGGCTTGTAACTACTCTCTCCAACACTCTGGTCTCAGGTGCTGTGTGAGCATTACTGGCCAGCTGATTCCACCCCTGTCACCCATGGCCACATCACCATCCAACTCCTGGCTGAGGAGCCCAAGGATGAGTGGACCAAGAGGGAATTCCAGCTGCAGCATGTGCGTGCTCAAGGGGACAGAGCAGAGTGGGGTGGGCATTCCAGCTGAGTCTCCCTGGGTCCCTGGGACCCTTTCCTTCTGAGGATCGCAAGCACTCAGCCACTACCAGGGAAGGGGAAGTGCATGGTTAGGAACGGGATAGGGAGGCACAGAGAGGGCTGAAGGTTTATGCAGGGTCACACAGTGAGGTGAAGAAGAAGCAGGGTGGGGAGTGACAGTTTCTGCCCTCTCTGTGCTCAGCCTGGGGCTCCTTGCTTCACCTTAAACCCCTGTGCCCCATGTATCTTCCCAGGCTGTGGCCTCCTGGGGCAGGAAAGCCAGTGGTCTGGGCTCCCTCTATAGTCAGAGGTTATCAGGAGGCTAGAGGATCCAAGTGCTTAGGAAGCATCTAGCCTGAGGGGGGAGACACAGCTGCCACCTTCAAGAAGCACCCAGTCTGAGGGGGGTGGCATCAGCCCATCAGGGAGCTGGATGCATGTGGAGGGGTGGGTGGAGGAAGTGTGTGGGCCAGGCAGGGGAGCCTGCAGTTAGGCAGGTGAGGCACAGAAACAGGCCCTCTACACCCTGGCCTCCTTCCTGCCCCCTCCTCAGGTTGCCCAGCAACAGCAGCGGAGGGTGAAGCAACTACAGTTCACCACCTGGCCCGACCATAGTGTCCCTGAGGCCCCCACCTCCCTGCTCACTTTTGTAAAACTGGTACAGGAGCAGGCGAGGGCCACTCAGGGCACTGGACCCATCCTGGTACACTGCAGGTGAGGGTGGGCGGGTGGTTGTGAGGGAGGGCTCCCTGCCTGGCCTGCAGTGGGGCTGTCTGGGAGCTGGGGACATGGGGAGCCCCTTCGCCTATTCAGCTCCCTAGGGATTGTCCCTGCAGTGCGGGCGTGGGCCGGACAGGCACTTTTGTGGCCCTCTTGAGGCTGCTGCAGCAGCTGGAGAAAGAGCAGACGGTAGACGTGTTCCATGCTGTGTATGCACTCCGGCTGCACCGGCCTCTCATGATCCAGACCCCGGTGAGGGCCTCAGGACCTGGGCCGAACATCTGGGACCCCAAAGGAGGGAGAAGGAGGTGGATGGCCAGGGGGCCTGCAGGCTCTGGAGATACCAGGAAAGGGAGCTCATGGGGCATACAGAGGACCCTGTGGGGAGGGCCTCAAACATGTCATCATTCTATTTGGACTGCTGCTTCCTTTCTGTAAGAGCTTTGACACCAAGGCACAACATCGGGAAGGCTCCCCAGTGACTCCCTCCTTCCTCTACCCTGTCTCATTCCTGCCTTGCCGGTTGGGGCCTGGGGAATCTCCCTGCTGGGCCATGCTCTTTAGCAGACTGATGCCCCTCTCACCCTGCCAGAGCCAGTACATCTTCCTGCACAGTTGCCTCCTGAACAAGATTCTAGAAGAGCCCTCTGACATGTCTGAGTAAGTCACAGCTTCCCTTCGTCCCTGGCTGGGGTGGGGCACAGGTTCCCTGTGCCTTCCCACCCACCAGCTTCCTGACTCCTGTCTGTGGGCAGATCCAAGCAGACTAGAAGGGGAGCTGGGCAGCCTGGAGAGCCTTCCCCACCTCCGCCCCTCCGCAGGTCCCAGCCCATCTCTGTAATGAACTTTGCGGAGGCATGCAACAAGAGGGCAGCCAATGCCAATGCTGGCTACTTGAAGGAGTACAAGGTGTGCTTCAGGCTAGGGGTTGGATGACAACAGAGGGCAGCCTTTCCCTGCCCAGGTGCCACTCCTGTGAGTTCTGTCCACCTTCAGGGTGCCACCTCCTTCTTAGGTCCTGCTGGAGGCCATTAAGGACAAAACTGGCTCTTCCACGCCCCCTTCTGGCTATGAAAAGGACAGCACAATCTCCAGTGAGTCTCACTTGGACCAAGCAGAGGGATGAGGGGGTAGGGGGTGCAAGTGTGGGACCTCTGGCAGGCTCACCCTCATCATCTTCCCTCAGACTATAGTTCTCCAGTGGCGGAGAGCCCCCCAGATGACATGCCGGAAGCCTGGCTCTTCCCTGTGAGATGATGCTGGCCTTGCTGCCTGTTGCTTGCCTTCTCTGGCCATCTGTGCTTCCTGGGCTGGGGCTGAGGCTTCTGGGGGCTCCTGAGCTGTGGGCTGGTCAGGAGCTACCCTGAGTCCCTGGTTGCTAATGAGCTGTGGTTTGCAGGGTGGGCCTTCTGGCCGTGATCACGTGGTGTTGACTGGCCCTGCAAAGCCACAGGAGCTCTGGGAGCTGGTGTGGCAGCATGGGGCTCGGGTGCTGGTCTCTCTGTGCCCACATGATGCCATGGAAAAGGTGAGGGAGCAGGGGGACAAAGGAGGGGGAGACTCAGGAGTTGGGGCAGGAGATAGGGAGAGCTGGTTGTGGTATCTGTGACCAAGGCAGGGGCAGAGACCTCAGGAAACTGCCTGAACAGCCCTGATTCCATCCCAGCCACAGGAGTTCTGGCCAACGGAGATACATCCCATCATCACAGACTTAGTGACTGTGCGCTGGATGACTGAGAGCAATATAGCAGGCTGGCCTTGTACCCTCTTTAGGGTCACACATGTAGGTATTAGGGCCACAGTATGGAGTGGTGGGTTGTGTGGGGGAAGAGTCCTGTGCCGGCTTCCCTCTACCCTCCTCTTTGCCACAGGTGGAGAGTGGGAAGGAGAGGCAGGTGCGGCGATTGCAGTTTCCATACTGGGAGTCTGGGCATGAGCTGCCCCCCAGCACTCTGCTGTCCTTCCTGGCTGCTGTGAGCAAGTGCTGCTCCCAGGGCAAGAGCAAGAAAGCAGGCACACTGCTCAGCCACTCCAGGTGCTGCTAGACAATGATTTGGGAAGGGAGCGGGCACTAGAAAGGCCTCACAAATCACTGAGCACTTCTTGGGTTATGGGTCTCCCAACACCTCTGTCTTCTCTGCGCCCTGCCCTGTCCTCAGGGATCTGGCCCAGATTTGCTGGCTGAGTATTCAGCATCCCTGCTGAGTCCCTGGGCCCAGGTTGGGTTTCCATGCATCCTAGGATACACCCAGCCCCCCCTCCTCCAGGTATCCTATCCAACTCTATGTCAATTGCAGCAAGGGCGCACCCCACTTGGGCACCTTCCTGGCCATGGAACAGCTGCTGCAGCAGGCAGGGGCTGAGTGCACCGTGGATGTCTTTAACGTGGCCCTGCAGCAGTCGCAGGCCTGTGGCCTCATGACCCCAACGCTGGTGAGAGGCTCAGCTGTGGGAAGGGGTGGAGAGACCCAGAAGCTTCAGCACCAGCTTCTAGGCAACACCACTTAAGCAGCCACCAGGTGGCACTGTGGACTGCGTTGCTGTCTCAGACTGCGCACTAGGAGTGGCAGACACAGGGAGCCCTTCTTAGGTTTGGGCAGGCAGAATGAGGCTCCTTACTCTGTGTCTACCCCTAGGAGCAGTATATCTACCTCTACAACTGTGTGAACAGTGTGCTGGTGGACAGGCTGCCCTGAGTCCCTGCTGGTCACCATGCAGGTCTGTGCTCTGGCTCAGCCTCCCTGGAAGAGCAACCTCCACTGGGCCCTGTGCTGTGAAGGGGCAGAGTTGGGGAATAAAGACATGGTAGAGTCTGAGGCTGGGTGTGTTCTGTCTGCTCTGCCATGGGGCCCAGCACATGGGCCTTGTGAGCCATCTGGGACACACTGGCTTTGCCTGGGAGCAGCCCTCTATTGGCTCATCCTCCAATTTCCCACTTTCCTCAGACTTCAGTCTCTCCACCTCTAGTTTCCTGTGGTACTGAGCTGCAGATTCAGAGTCTCAGTTTCTTTTCTTTTCTTTTTCTTCCAGTACCATTCTCTTTGGGTTTATTTTTTATTGTTCCCCTGCCCTGCATCCACCTCCCCTGTATGCATTAGTATTTATCCTGTTCCCCATTTCTCTCTCCTGCCATCCCCAGCCTTTTCTACCCACTGGGGTGGAGGTGCTAGAACCAAACTGTGACTTGGAAGGCAGGAACTGGAAGTACCCCTGAGGCAATATGGACAAGTTTTCCCTCCTCCTTCATTCTCCCCTCCACACTCTACACAGAAAGGAGGTAGGGGAAAAAGCAGTGAGGAGATGTGGAGAATGGAAAAATGAGGAGAAGGCAGAGACCAGAAAAGAGGGTGCACACTGTTCATACACATTAGGCCTGGATTTCACAGCACATGAGTGAATGCTGATGGCCTCGTGCACTCCTGCCAGTCTCTCTGGTTGTACTGCAAGGTTATGGAGGAAAGGATGTCTGATGCTGGCCACTGATTGCTCCTGATAGAGGAGCCCTTGGAAGACAAAGAGAAAGCTTGGACAAATCAGAGGAGAAATCCCTGAAATGGAGTTAGACACCCCCCGCCCCCAATGGGTAAGGAGGCAGAGCTCCTGGGCCAACCTGAGTTCCTAGAAATGTGCAAGGGGTCAGAGGTTAGGGAAGTGTCAAGCTTGGTTGAAGAAGGGGACAGAGGTATTGGAGGTATTGCTTTCTGTTCAATCAAGAGCCTTCCTGGAATGGGGCTAGGCTCTGGTGTTCTTTCCAGGAGGACAGAATGTTGATAACATTTTCATACACTGTGTTTGTCAGAAACCCCAGGGATTGGTCTCACAATAACCCTTACATGGGGACTCAGATCTGAGCTTCTCAAGCTCATCTCAAGGGACTTGTCAGGGCTCAACCATGATTTTTCCCTCCTGGGCCCCTCACATTGCAGGAGCAGGAGCTGCAAATAAAAAGGGATGACCCAAGGCTATGGATGAGTAAGGCCAGAAACTCAGGCCTGCCTGAGGTGGTTTTCTGCCACAAGGCAGCGGTGACTCTATCTGTGGGTCTTTCTGGTTGTGAGCAGCCATCTTCTGGCCTTTCTAGGAGGCTCATCTACTTTTGAGGCCATGGCCTCAACTGGAGGGCCCAGGTTGGGGGCTATTTTCTTCTTGGTCCAGCTGTGCAGCCTTTCTGGCCCTAGGAGGTTAGCAGAGTGGCAAGGCACTAATGATAGGTCCTGGGATATGGAGGTACAGGATATAGGGAATCCTGGATCCTTCTGAGGTCCCAGGTTTCTGGTGTATACTCTGTGTGGACCATGGGGAGACCAGGCAAAAATAGGAGGAAGGTGGCGCACAGCCTGTCCCAGCTCTGCACCAGAGCCTGGTTCAGCCTAGGAGAGACCAGGGAAAGCAAGAAGGAAGCAAAGTCATCCTAGTATGGTCTCAGGAGGGAACAGGGCTTGACTTTAGTTTTAACTACCATTCCTTCTGCACCCTGGGCTTCTGGTGCTGGCCAGGGTAGACCTTGGATGGGATTTGTGCCTCGTGGTGGCAGAGCTGCAGCTTCAGCATCCAGCCTCCAGGGGGCACCAATCTGCTTATTTTCAGGCAACTCTGACAACCAGCTGGGCTGCCCTCAGCACCTCAGCCAGCCTGGGTCCTGGAGCAGAGGTCAAGGTGCTCCATAGGCCTTAGATTAGCCTGAGGCTGCATGAATGCATTCCATCCAGGACACACTCAGTGGGTGGAAACCCAGCCTCGTATCTGTGGAGTCAGGGCACGGCTGCTCAATGAGGAGACCCTCCCTTTGTCCTCTGTCATCCTAGCTGACACTGGCGCCCTCAACAGCCTAGCCTGTTCCAAGACAGCCCCTCACTCCCCTCTGTCTCCCAGGAACAGGGTGAGGAGGGCTGGCCTGTGTCCTAGGTCTCGGGCTGCCCCCCATCAGCTGCATGACCTTGAACAAATCACTTCTCTTAGCTCTGCTTTCTCCAGTGTAAAACGTGGTAGAGGGATTGGGGGGGGGCTATGGGAGCTGTACAGTTTTGAAAGGCCCTCCTCTGGGTCCATGTGACCCTGTGGCCCTTCCCTAAGGCAAGAAGGTCCTGAGCTCCGCTAGTCCAGGCCCTGGAGCACGCTTTCCAAACAAGTGCAGATCCCTGACATGCTGAGCTTGGCTCGCCTGGGTTTCTTTGCATGCTTTCTTCCTTTTTTTTTTTTTTTTTCTTTCCTGGATGAAATTCCTGCCAGCTCGGAAGGAAGGAGAGAAGGGGAGTGAGCCGCAGTGTAGAAAGTTTCCTTGACTCCTCCTCCGCCTGGGTCTCCCTCCCTTGCCAAGCCCAGCCTGTGAAACTGAATAACGAAGATCACTCAACAATGCCTGCCCGTCTCTGACTGCACGGTCCCCGCGCTCCCACCGCTGCCGCTGACGCCAAGCAGAGCCCGTGGGGCAGTCCCCACCGACGGCGCAGCCCGCCAGCCGGCGCAGCCCCGCCGCGGAACCGCGAGGCCAGCAGTGGCGGCCACCGCACCAGTGCGCCCGCACGCCCACCAGGTGTCCCAGCAGCCGGGTCGCCGAGATGCCCAGCCTGCGCGGGCTGCGGGCGTTGTGGCTTTGCGCCACGCTGTGCGTCTCCGTGTGTGCCGGCGATGCTCCCCAGCCCGGCCCGGGGCCAGCCGTCTGCCCGGCCCCCTGCCACTGCCAGGAGGACGGCATCATGCTGTCGGCAGACTGCTCTGAGCTCGGGCTATCCGCCGTCCCGGGGGACCTGGACCCCCTGACGGCTTACCTGTGAGTACTTGCCTGCGCGTCCCTCCTGCTCCCGCTGGCTGCGCGCTCGCACCCTGTCGGTGCCTCAGTCTAGGGCACCTGCCGGGGTTGGTGCCCTGGGGCATGGGCATCCCGGACAAGCGTCTTCCCTTTCTGAGTCCAGCTGCTCCGAGACTGGGGAGGAAAGAGTCTGGGACGAAAGAGCAGGCAAGTTGTGAGCCTAGGCATCCCTTACTTGGTTTCCCAGTTGGCTCCTATGCTTAAGGGTACAAGGTGAGTGCCCAGGTTTGGTAAGGTGGGTTCTGGACCTTGACTGAGTAGGAGGGACACGAGGTTGACTGCCTCTTTTCCTCTTCCTGCATTCTTCTACAGCCAAGCAGTGCCCAGGCTGGTGGCTGAGGTGAAGCTGACTGAATTGGTGATGGAGGTGAGGGGAGAGTGCCCCAGTGGAGTGGAAATAATGTCTGTTCCTTTGTCATGGCAAAAGGAGCAAAACTGTCACACTGAGACTGGGTAGCCTAGAAGGAGGGGGTCCCAGAGCTGTGAGGGGAACCTTACCCACTATTGTCTCCTCAGAAAGGGGCTCTGCCAGCATCATCTCCCTTCACTGAGGCCTCCTGACTCCCCCTGGGGCCTCCGTGAAGTCATGTCCCAAGAGGCAGTGTTGGAGACACTAATTTGTGGGCAGGCGCCGAGGCTGAAAACCAGAGAACCATTTTTAGCATCTGAATTGGGGTGAGACAGTGCGTGAAGGGGACCCTACTGGGGGCAGCTGTTGTAAGGACAGCTCATAGGAGCTTCCCCTCAGAATCTGAGAGCTGGGGATCTCTGGTTCTTCATCACCGGGGCAGGAGGAGGGTGTGGGAGCACGTTCCAGACACCCCCATATCCCTTCTCTAGGGAAAGGAGACTCCTCCTGCCTAGTCCTGTCCAGACCCGACATCTTTTCTCAATGGAGGTAGGGCAGCCTGGAAAACTGGGGGACATCGGCTGAGGGGTAGGACTCCAGAGCTCCTTCTGTTCTGACAGAGGCCCCTCATGGATTTGGGTTCCCAGGATTTGGGAGCTTGAAGGAAGATGGAGCTGAACTAGACTTTATAGGGGCTCTGTAAGAGTTTGTTGAATTGAATGAAACCAAGGCACTCAGTGTTGGCCATGTCTTGGTGGGGTAGAGAGGATCCCAGATCGCATCTCTTCACTGAGCTACCCGCCCAATCTCTCTATCCCCAGAGTGGGTGTCTCCTCTAATCCAAGGCCCAGACTGTGGACCAGGGGAGGGAGTGAGAAGGAAGAAATAATGTACATATTCCAAAAGGGCAAATCTAATTCTTTACAGTCCAGGGGTGATAGCAGAAGCAAACTCAAGAATACAAGACAAGAACTTAGCAAAGCCCAAGGGGTGCCAAGGGAGTTTCAGCAGTTGGAGGAGGGCAGGCTCTGGCCCCACCTTTACGGCAGCCAGGGCAGCCTCACTTTTAGCAGCTATATATACTGAGGGTATATGATATGTCTCATGTGAAGACAAGAGTCCTGGGGCTGCTAGCGCAGCACTCCTTTCCCAGCACTGAAGGCTTCCTAGACTGGTTGATGGTCCTTCTGGAAGGACTTGGGGGAGGGGGTAGTGTACCACCTTTGCCATTGTGCAGATTGCCCCCACTATCTTGTCACAATTTCCTTGGAACTATGAAGTCTGTATTTGGGTTGAGTAGAGGTGAGATTTTCTAAACTGGTCCTCTATCCCCTCTCTCTTAAGACTCAGAGTATACTTCTGAGAGTGGACAAGGAGAAGAGAGAGTGTGGGTCCCACAGAAATGGGCGGAATTTAGTAGTAGGGGCTAGAATATTGAATAGAGGTGGCAGAGGTCCATGTCTCCTACTTTGGGCTGTGGAGGGGGTCCCATCTAGATGGTGCATGAAGGGGTTTCTCTAGTTGTCCTGAGGGCAGCTCAGAGAAGAAGACTTATTTCTGTGTCTTCTCAGGAGCACTGGCCAGCCATCTATGCATCTTCAGGTGGGGTGAGGTTTGTCACTGAGAAGAGCCATGGCAGGGAGGTCTTAAGGCTCCTACTGGGCCAGTGTTAGGAAATGCCCAGCCTGGCCTTGCCCCATGTAGCCCAGCCCGTGCTGAGAACAATGCAATCTGCATCTGATGGCATATCCAGCAGTGCCTCTCTGTCTGGACCACCCGAACCTTGGTTCTTCCCTAGGTCTGCCCCTTACTGAGAGTCACTGAACACTTCTAAGTCTCAGGTTCTTCATGTGTATATGAAGAGAAGAAAATGCTAGAGGATTAAATGAGATAATCTGGACATATAAGTATGTAGTATAATGCCTGACACCCAGGGGGTGACCTTGAAATGTTTGCTATTATTATCATGCCTCCAGTTGGGGTGCCCATGGAGGTAGAGGTAAGGCCTCTCCACACAGCAGGGAAACTGAGCCCACTAGGTGGGTGGAGACCTCAAGGAGATGGTTTGTGGCAGGAGGAAGAGAGGTGTGTGTGGAGAGTTGACTGCAGGGTCAGTGTTTGGCTCATTTGGGGGCCTGAGGGCCTAGCCAATTAGTGAACACTGTGGGACAAGGATTAGGGGAGGGTGGGAACTTGAGTACTCTTGACATAGGGTTGAGAAGGAAAAAGTAAGGTTAAAACACTTGGATGTGGAGGAAGTAACAGGGCAGAGAGAACTTCAAGATCCTGAGAAGGTGGCATAGATGAAACCAGCAGAGGCACCAAGAAGACACCTGTGCATCCTTACACATTCCTTGACTTTGCCCCTATAAAAATCACTTCCCATTTCCCCCCACTCCAGGGCTGTGAGGTTTTCTCCTATTAGCTGTGCCCTTCATGAGATGAGAGCCTCCTCCTCCCTGCATCTTGGTTCTAGGGAAGACTAGGAAATCTTCTTTGTATCTAGCTGGTATTTCTCATCTTGACACTCATGTCCAAAAACCATTACTACTTTGGAGTCCAGTGCCAGCCCTGTTTGATAATGGTTGGGAGAATAGACTCCAAATACAATCCTTCAAGTGTCTCTCTCTTTGAAATCTCCCAAACTGTAGTCTCACTGAAGCTCATTGAGACTCCTTGGGGGTTGGACATCCTTCTTGGGTGGGGCTTGTTCTGGGAATGGACCTGGGGGGGGGGTGGTTGAGTCCCTGGCACTGGGACATTCCAGCCTGATGGTGATGAGAAGGCACAATGCTTCTTGCTCTACTCCATCACACATGTACATGGTGAGGAGACAGGAGTGTACAGAGTGCAGATGCTGGCAAATAAAACCCAGAGTTGTCCCAGGGCAGAAGAAACTGGGTAGTTACTCTGAGTCTCTTTTTTGACCCCAAAGATGAGCAGTATTGGGAAACAGATGGTATAAGAAAAGGTGTCTTGCCAGCTAGTAATAAAAGACCTGAGGCTCCTGTACTTGCAGTCATCCATAAGCACCCATTTCTATCACCTACTGCCACCACGGCCAAGGGAGGGGCCTCCCCACACAACCCCTGCGTCAGACTGCATATTGCTTTCTTGGGAATTCACTCCTTTTAAGATTGCCTGTGATAACCACTGGACTTATTCGAAAGGTCAGATGGTATGTGTGTGTGTGTGTAGATTCAGGGCAATTTGCAGCCTCCTCACTGCTACCTGGGGATGTCTGTCTATGATCAAGAAGATGCAGTCGGGATACTGGGGGCAGGGATGAGAGAATGGACATTGGCCACAGAGAGCAGGGTTCAAGTCATCACCTACTAGCTGTGTGAACCCGGGCCACTTGATCAGCTCCTCTGTGACTCAGTTTCCCTCTTAATCTGTAACTGGAGTTAATATTTACCTCCTAAGGTTGTCGTGTGGATTCACTGAGGTAATGTTTGTAAAAGGGTTTGGCATAGTGTCTGGTCCCTAGAAAGAGCTCAGTAAGTGTTAGCCAGTGTTGTTATTAGGATGACCAGGGCCAGGAAACGTTAGTCCTGGAAGTCTTCCTGAGGAGGGGGTCCTAGAGCCAGCATGGGAAGTGGAGGACTGGCACTGTTCTGTGAAATGTGAGGGATGGGGTGCGGGTGTATGTTGGGGGCTATGAGAAGGAGGGGAGTGGCTGGAAAGGAGATGAGATGAGCCACCCTGGGGACCTGAAGAGATAAGTTTTTTTCCTGGCTGGTACAGTCTTGGAGCTTCATGGCAGGCAAGGGAGCAATTGCTGGGAGACCCCAGCTTGCTCCCCAACACATTCTGGGTGGGCCCCTGAGGGAGCTGTTAGGTAAGGAAGCAGAAAAACATGTGGTCTCAGTGGGGGAGAGCTGGCTTTGGGACAGGTGCACTGGGGGGTCATGGTGCCAGGTCTCATTCTTACTTTCAAGGCTACCTTTCCCAGGCCTCGTCTTGGTCACCCTTCCTAGTAGATTTTTAGAACCTGATCCCTTCTGCCAGAAATTTGTGAGTTCTAATCCTCAGTCCCTGAGTTACTATGAGACCATGTGCAAGTCCCAAAACTTCTCTGGACTTCATTTTGGCTGTAAACTGGAAAGTGGGAAAGGCAGAAAGCAATGTTTCTGAATCTCCTGCTCCCAGCAGGACAGAGAGAGCTCCCCTGGGGAGAGCGGCTGGTAGGGAGGGGAAAGGAGGGAAGGGGAGAGCCCAAGAAGCACCCAGACGAGGGTAGTGAAGAAAGGGTGAAGGAGGGGCACAGTGATTCCAGGAAATGGGGTCCTCTGGGAACCTCCTGTGCCGGGCTTGCTCCAAAGTGGAGCCTGGGGAAACGGCCTGTCAGAGGGCTGACCCAGGGGGTCGCTGGAGGTTGGTGAGCGTGTAGGGGAGCCAACACCCCAGTTCAAAGGAAAGGCAGGAAACAGCCCTAGGCAAGAGAAAAAGGAAACCTCTCGGCTCTGGCAGCAGCGGGCATGGGGTGCGGCCGGGTGGGGCGGCTGGCGGAGGAGAAGAAAGCCTGGCTCGGAGCAGACTTGGCCCCCAGCCCGCTCCCCTCAACCCCGCCTTCCCCCCATTCCATGGGCTCTCAACCCTGATGGCCCCACACGTGCTGCAGCCTGCTTCCTGCACTGACCTGTGCCCGTGCCCACCAGGGGAAGACAGGCAGGGTGTAGCAGAGGGTATCTGAGTGGGGAGGAGGCCCTGCCTCTGCAGGCTCTAGTCTCAGCTCCATCACTGATGAGCTGTGTGTCTTTGGGCAAATCACTTACCCTTTCCAAAGTCTCAGTTTCTTAATCTTTCACATGGATACACTAATATTAACAATATCTACCTTGAATGGTTGTGAGGAGGCGCAAATGAGACAAAGAAAGCAAACCCCATGCTTTCATAGTGTAAGTGCTTAAAACTATTTCCTACTGATACTGTTTTTCTCAATGCCTTTGACTACAAATGAGCTAGTGAGGTCCAGTAAGGGACTCGCAGAGCTACCTGTGACTTGGGCAGGGGCAGTTAGGATACCAGAGTCTCACTTTGTGGAGCCCATCAGATGGTCCTTCTTTCTTTGCTGCCCTCCTTCCTTACTCATGCCACCCTCTCCCACTGACCCTCCTGGAAGCAGGCCTTTCTGGGAGCCAGTTCTGCTCTTGGGCTCCTGGGCCGTGATGATGGAGGAAGTGATCTTCCTTACAGGGATGCCTGGAGGAGATGGAGCCAGGCCTGACGCCTCATGAGAGACTCTCTAAAAAGGAAGAGTCTAGGCTTTCAGGTCAGCACCATCTGTAGAGTCCAGCTTCTCCCCAGAAATGGAATTCCTTGGAACTAGAGTCTTCGCTGGTAAAATCCAAGAAAATGCAGGGGTGGATGGGGCATTTAGGATGGCTGTTCCATTTCTTCCTGGGACATCCCCAGAGAGACTGTCAGGAGACTCCTCTGAGCTCATCCTTAATGGGCCATATGACCACAGGGCTAATAACCCACCCTATTGGGTCCGGGGCCACGATCAAGAGTCTGACTGGGACTTAAGTCATGTTGGGAAGGTACAAGAGACAGGAGTGGGGGAGAAATTTCCAATCCCACTCCCCCATGTTGGACATGACAATTTCCTTGAGCCAATCTGAAATGGACTCACTGATTCTCAGAATTTGGGGAGCCCCTTTGTGCTAATTAGTTCATTGGGAGAAAAGGGGTGGCCCCCAGCTTCTAAGGACAATTAAGGTCTTTCCTCCTGCCCTTCAGACATGGGAGAACAGGTCCCAGGAGGAGAAAAACACCCGAGAGGCTGAACTTGGGCAGTGAGCAGTGAGTTATTTTGGAAGCAGCAAAAGGACATGGTGGGGGGGCGAGCTCAGGGGTTGGCACTGCGCCCCCCGGAGCCATGCCAGAGCCAGCCATGGGCAGGCTGGTGGCAGGCAGGAGGGGGCTGGGTCTGGCTACTCACAGACAGGGCACCTCCAGATCTGAGCTTTTCTTTGTGTCCCATTCTCGGCTTCTCTTTTCTGCCAGGATCTTCTTTCTTCTCCAGAGACCTCCAAGGGAGGCCTGTGCCCTATATCTTGAATTCTCCCCAACCCCTGGGGGATTGGGACTCTCTCTAATTATTTATGAGATGCAAATCTGAGGCTAGGGCCAGGGAAGCACCTGGTGCCCAGCTTTCTGCCTCCCGTGTCTGCTCCAGTGTGGTGGGGATGCCCTCCTTGTTGAAGTTTTCATTCACTGGACTGTGAACTTTTTTCAGGAAAATACTAGCGCATCAAAAAGATCCATTCTGGGGGTCCGGCTTGGATGGCCCCCTATGGTCTCAAAGAGACATACTTAGGAATTTGCTTTTACCAGGAGCAATATCGGCCAGTATTTATTGGATGATTGGCATGTGCCAAGAACTGTGCTCAAGCCCTTCATCTACATCATCTCATACTAACCCCGAGAGGGAGGTGCTAGTGTTATCCCCCATCTCTCAGATGAGGAAACTGGAGCTTTTCACTGTGAAGGAGCTTGTCTGAGACCACCAGCCAGTGATTTCTGGTGCTGGGATTTCAGCCCAGGTAGCCTCCTCCCCACCTCTTCACTGCCTCTCGGACAGCCACAGCTGGGGTTGGGGTTCTGAATGGACGGGACTGAACAGAACTCTGGGCATGTTAAGATCCCAGACTGGGCAGCCTCTCAAAATCTATTCCAAGTTTCTTGTCTTTCTGGGGAAAAACCAGTACTTTTCCCCTCCCATCCACCAACTGGGAGTCTGTCTCTGGGGGTTACTTTGAAGGAGAAGATGTTTGGGCTCAGCTCAGAAGTCAGAGATTTGGGTGGGAGAGGGTGGGACTGCACCCTACTATAGCTATCTGCACCTTGAGGATGGAGGTGATTATATTTCAGCTGGGGAAATAGTATGTGAGGGGTCCTTGGTGAGGCAGTGAGGGCAAAATGGTTACAACTGTCAGCAGGAGACCAGGCAGGTGCACGTGAAAAGTGAACCCGCCTGTAGCAGATAATCCTGGGAGCATCTACAGAGGACCAAAGCCAACAGGCACCTGAGGGAGAAAGAGGACTTGGGTGGTCAGGGAAGGCCCTAGGGAAGAAGAGGTTTGAGTCCTGAGGACCGGACTCAAACCTCTTCGACCTGGGGAGTGGCCAGGGAAGGCCCTTCCAGGGAAGAGAAAGCCATGAGCCCAGGAGAGAATGAGAAACCACATTGGGGCTTTGGCCACTTCATCACCACGGACTTTTCTGTCCCATTCTCTGGAGGGCAGGATGTTGTAGAGCCAGGCTTCCTGTCTTTTTCTCCTCAGAGCAAACATTTTTTAAAAAAATCCCAAATCCAAGGTGTTCAGCAGCCCTTAATCAAGGGTAAATCCACTGGGCTGCTCAAGCCAAAGACAACATCAGGCTGCCCTGGGGGCTGCGGAGACCCTACCTTGACAGCTGGAGGCAGGGAGGAAAGTGTGTGTTTTTGCAGCCAAGCAGACACGGGTGCGAGTCTCGGCTCGGCACTAATCCGCTGGGTGGCCCTGTAGTTCCTTTACGTCTTTCAGGTTTACCTTTTTCTGTTTCCTTATCTTTCCTCCCAAGCTCTTGGAAAGATGTTTGTGATTTGGCCCAGTGCTTGGCACACAGCAAGCGCCCAGTACGTGGGACCTACTGTTATAATCCATATAGGTCTCCCCTTGGGAGAAGCACTGGGAAGGCGAAACAGAGGCAGGCCAGGGGTGTCCCTGCATTTCTCTTACTCTACTCTGCCTAACTAGGGCTTTGCTGAGAGTGAGGGTTCTAGGACAGTTCTTCTCACCCTGTGCCCTCTGCCTCTGCCACCGTCTCTTCCTTTTGCCCTTGGAAGTGCTATAGGAGGTGAGAGTATACCCAAGAGTGTCCAGACTGAGGCAGGGTGACAAGAAGGTGCTGAGTGTCTTCTGCTGTACCAGTGTCAGGGATTTGGATATGGTCCCCAGGCCCACAGCCAAGGTATATGGACTCATGGAGTGGGGAGAGGGGAGGAGCAGTGGCTCAAAGGAGTCTCTGTCACCACTTAGTACCCCCAGATTAGAATATTGCTGAGGTCCCTGCAGGACAGGGAGGGTGCTTCCTTGTATAAGGGAATATATAAGAGAGCCAGGAAAATGGGGGCCAGATAGATCGAGATTTATTCCAACTCCCTGTGGGATTTGCCTGTTTGAATTGCCTCCCTACCTGAGTTACCATTGCCTCCTGGGAAGCAGGCCAAAGGCAGACACCACCAAGAAGCTTTTAACACCTCCTATAGGAAGGAAGCCTTCCCAGGTGGACCTGGTCTAAGGATTCTTTTCCCCAGGTCTCTGGACCCATCCCAATTTGTTCCATAATTCTGTGCATAAAGAAGCACACTGCAGTTCTGCAGAGCGTGCGTAAGCCCTGTTGCCACCAGCCCACAGTGTGGTTTCGGCGATACCTCTCACTCTAACTGGTGCCCCTCCTGCCCCTTGTCAGTGACCGATGATGTAGTTCCACTTGAACTCCTAGGCTGTTTCAAGGAAGAAGCATTCACTCATTCTTCCATTCATTCAGTCCCTCATTTGTTCACTTGACAAATGAATCCTTGCTGTCTGCAAGGCTCTGTGCTAAGTACATTTTCAGGAGTCTGCCCTTGTGAGGCTGGTGTACCCAAGACCCTGCCTTGGGGGCTCAGAGGGGGAGATAAGACAAACACAATAAGTGTGGCACGTTGTGTGAAGTGAGAAGTGCATGAGGCAGGGCCAGATAAGGCGCGGCAGGCAGGGACATGATGGACGGAAAGCAGATGCCTAACTGATGCCACCGACATGGAAGCCCCTGAAGAGGAGGTTGTGGTGCAAGGAAAAAACCACAGGCCTCGGAGCTGGAAGACCTAGGCTGATGCCCGTTTGCTAAGTATGGATAATCATCTTTCCTTGATGAGTTCTTGAATGAAGCAAGATCCTGCTGAGGGTGGTGGTCACTACAGAGGAGGGTGCAATTTTATTTCCTGTGAGAATGTCAGGTAGTATTATATGCCATATGTCTGTGGGGGGGGGTGTCCATCCGACAGGGACACTTTGCTTTATCAGATTCGGGGTTCCCTGAGGACAGGAATGGTGTTTCTTTGCATCAGAAGGAGAGGGGAGGGGACAGGCATGATGGTTCATTCCTGTAATCCCAGCACTCTGGGAGGCTGAGGCAGGAGGATAGCTTGAGCTCAGAAATCTGAAACCAGTCTGAGAAAGAGCTAGACCCCATCTGTACTAAAACAGAAAAATTAGCTGGGCATTTTGGTGAGCACCTTTAGTCCCAGCTACTCTGGAGAATGAGGCAGGTGGATCGCTGTGAGCAAGGCTAACACCATGACACTCTAGCCTAGGTAACAGTGAAATTTCATCTCAAAAAAACAAGAGTGGGGGGAGCTTTCTTAGGGCTGGGGCCATGCTTTCCTTCAGACTGAGAGCTTCCTGAAGGGAGGGCCTGTGCTTGTGGTTTTCACTGGATCATGTTACACACACCTCCTTCAAACACACACGCACACACAAATACATATACACATGCAGACAGTATGAGTTTCCACCTGCAGGGGGAGCTCTGGAGCGTGCCATAGCCAATACAGGTATATGCGTTTAGTCTTTTTTCCCTCTCCCTTGGCTCCAGATCTGGGGCAGCCCAGGGGTGGGTATGTGTGAGGATGGGAACGTTGGATCAAGTGTCCAGGGACTGTGAGACTTGAGGCAGGAAGGGGCCGTAAATTAATCCCCTGCCTTTGTAGTGGGCAGAGCAGATTAGGAGGCTAGGAGGAGACAGGAAAGGAAGGGGACTATTATTGTCTAGGACAAAAACAAGAGAGAATTGGGACAGAGTCTGGGCTTCCATCTTCACCTACCTGGGGCAGACAGATGAAGCTCAGGACTCAAAAGAGTTGGAATGGGAACCAGCTAACCTCTCAGCCCACCCTGGTCCTTAGCCCCCTACTATAGCTATCTGGCTTCAGCATGTGTGAGGTGGGCGACTTTGGTCAAGCGCCTTATCAGGCCTTCCTTATAGACATGCCACCTACGTGGTCACATGGGGCTCCGTGCTTAGACAGGCCTGTGCTTGGGTCACTGCTATGCCCCTGTCATATATAAATTCTCAATAAAAAAAAATTTTTTTTTTGGTAGAGACAGGGTTTCACTTAATCTCCCTCAGTAGAGTGCCATGGCATCACACAGCTCACAGCAACTTCCAACACCCGGGCTTAGGTGATTCTCTTAACTTAGCCTTCCGAGTAGCTGGGGCTATACAGGGACCGGCCACACGCCTGGCTATTTTTTTGTTGCATTTTGGCTGGGGCTGGATTTGAACCTGCCACCCTTGGTATATAGGGCCAGCACCCTACCCACTGAGCCACAGGGGCTGCCCAAAATTTTTAATAATTTTTAACAAGGAGACCTGCATTTTTATTTTGTACTGGGTCCTCCAAATTTTGTAGCCCATCCCACCTTAAACCTCTCTTAGCCTTATATTTCTGGTTTGAAGAGTGAGGATAACTGCTATCTCTTGACCATTCAACCCAAGTCATTGTAAATTCAAGGAAATCTACCTCTCTGGATGTGCCATGTGGTTCCTAACGTGCCAGACGCATTTCTGCTGTAATCACAGTTGTGATGGAGATCCTTTTGGTCTGATGGACTTGGAGGCTTGAGACAGAAAGAATGGGAAGTCTCTTTCTGAGGGACACCACAGGGTAGAACAGACATCTGTCCAGAAGTACTAGAGGCAGCCCCAGGGCTAGAAGACGGTATGGGTGCCTTTGGGTTGGATGTGCCCTTGGCCTGAGCATACTGTTTGCAGGGGGCAGGAGCAATGGGCAGGAGGGCACTGGGACACACTTGAGTCTTGGTGCTTCTATGAATAAGATAGTTGTCAGCCTGGGGTGGGCAGGGACTTTGCTTGAATGGATGGGTAGGGGATATGTCACATGTCTGTGTTTTGGACTTTCTTCATTTTTTAATAGTCTAACAGAGTGATTAAAGGCATAAACTCTGGAGCCCTCAAAATCTTAAGTTTAACTCCTGGCTCTGCCTTTTACCAATCCTTAAGGAAAGGTTTACAGTCTTTCTGCCTTAGTTTCCTCACCTGTAAGGATGATAATAATACCCATCTCCTAAGATTGATATGTGGGTTACATGAGCTAATATATGGAAAGAGGTTAGAGCAGTACCTGGCACATAGTAACCGTTCGATGGATGTTAGCTATTGTTATTCTTCATTCAACCTGTGAATATCTATTGAATATACACTTAGTAGCAGGTACAGCTGTGCTAGGCCCTAGATTAACTCTCAGTACAAAACATGGAGTCCCGGCTCGGCGCCTATAGCTCAACCGGCTAAGGCGCCAGCCATGTACACCTAAGGTGGCGGGTTCGAATCCCCAGCCCGGACCCGCCAAACAACGACAGCTGCAACCAAAAAATAGCCGGGCATTGTGGCGGGCGCCTGTGGTCCCAGCTACTTGGGAGGCTGAGACAGGAGACTCGCTTGAGCCCAGGAGTTGGAGGTTGCTGTGAGCTGTAATGCCAGGGCACTCTACCCAGGGGGACAGCTTGAGGCTCTGTCTCAAAAAAAAAAAAAAAGATATCATAAGTAATCTAGAAATGATTTGAAAAGTATACAGGAAGATGTGTATAGGTTATGTGCAAACTCTGTGCCATTTTATGTCATGGACATGAACATCTGAATTTTGGTACTGGAGGAAGGTCCTGGAACCAGAGATACTTAGGAAAGGGTGTGTACCACATTTTCTTTCCTCATTCATCTGTTGATGGACCCCTAAGTTGATTTTACCCCTTGGCTAATATATGTCATTCTACTGTGAGTATTGACATACAAGTGTCTTGTGTTACTGTCTTATATTATTTGAAGTTTATATCTAGGAGTAGAATTGTTTGGTCATATTATAAATCTTCAACTTTTTGAGGAATCAAATTGATTTCTATAGTAGCGAAAACATTTCACATTCCCACCAGTAATATGCTAGATTTCTAGTGTCTGTACATCCTGGCCAGCACTTGATTTCCTTTGTTTTTAAATTTGAAGTTATGTTAGTTAGTGGGAAGTGATATATCATTGTGGTTTTGATTCTGATTGGCAATTCCCTTGAAACATTGTTGAGAATCTTTATGTGCTTATCAACCATTTGTATATCTTATTTGGAGAAATGTGTATTCAAAGCCTTTACCCATTTTTTAAATTGACTTATGTTTTTGCTTTTGAATTATAGGATTTGTTTATGTATTTTCTCGACAATAATCGTATGTCAAATACATGATTTGCAGCTATTTTCTCGTATTCTGAGTTAGCTTTTCTTTCTGGATAGTGTACTTACTGTTTTTTAGATAGGGTCTCACTCTTGCTCATTTCAGAGTGTAGTAGTGTCATCAGACCTCACTACAACCTCCAACTGTTAGGCTCAAGCAGTCCTCTTCTTACCTTATCCTCTCAAGTAGCAGGGACCACAGGCTACAATAATTTTTCTGGGTTTTTTTTTGGGGGGGGAGTGGTTGGTAGAGATGAAGTCTTTGTATATTGCTCAAGCTAGTTTTGAACTCTTGGACTCAAGCTATTCTCCTTTATCAACCTCCCAAAGTGCTAGGATTACAGGCATGAGCCACTGTGCCTGAACTCTCCCTGCTTTTAGTCATTCTCCAGTGCCTTTAGGTAGTTTGACTTTATATTTTGTCCAGAGTTCATAGTTGTTGTTTGGAGGAGTTTCTACATTGGTGGAAATGTATGCTTTTTATTTAAGGAAATTGTTTCTGTGAGCAGCGCCTGTGGCTCAGTGGGTGGGGCAACGACTCCACCTACTGAGGGTGGTGGGTTCGAACCTGGCCCGCCAAACTTCAACAACAAAAAATAGCCAGGCGTTATGGCGGGCACCTGTAGTCGGAGCTACTTGGGAGGCTGAGGCAAGAGAATTGCCTAAACCCCCGCTTTGGAGGTTGCTGTGAGCTTGTTACGCCATGGCATTCTACCAAGGGTGATAAAGTGAGACTCTGCCTCTAAAAAAAAAAAGAAAGAAAGAAAAAGAAAATTGTTTCCCATAATTTCCTATCTATATTGTTGCTTTTATCTTTTAGGACAGAATTTCATCACATACTTCAGTCTCAACTATTTGTAGGCAAGGAGAATGACATGTTTCTTAAAGTATTCTGAGAAAAATAACCCTGGGAGTCTATGAAACGTTAGGATCATTTGATGATGTATTTTGCCTTTTTCACTTTGATTGTCTCTTTAGTGTGTAGTATTTTCTAGAGACTACGTCACATGTTATGTTGCAGCAAATTGAATACAGAAGATGTGCGATTCCAACTATCTTGTATTTACTAGGCATGAAAGAAATTGACAGAAATGTAAAACAGTGCCACTTGTTTTAATAAATTATCTTATTATTTTTGAAATATTTTTCTCAAAAAATTTTTTTAAAGTTTGAGGTCATTGCCATATTGTTATTGTAAACAAATTAAGTATTTTAAAATTTCAGTTCTAATTCCTAATGCATTAAATGTTTATAGGTAAGAGCTACATAAACGAAAGCTCTTTGGGTATAGTTCCTATTAATTTTAAGAGTGTAGAGACATCCCCAGCAAAATTAAAGAAGTATTGGTTTACAGCTCGGCGCCTGTGGCTCAAGTGGCTAAGGCACCAGCCACATAGACCTAAGGTGGTGGGTTTGAGTCCAGTCCGGGGCCCACCAAACAACAATGATGGCTGCAACCAACAAATAGCCAGGCGTTGTGGCTGGCGCCTGTAGTCCCAGGTACTTGGGAGGCAGAGGCAGGAGACTCACTTGAGCCTAGGAGTTGGAGGTTGCTATGAGTCGTGATGTCACGGCACTCTACCCAGGGCGACAGCTTGAGGCTCTGTCTCAAGAAAAAAAAAAAAGAAGTATTGGTTTACACTAAGTATGATTAACCTCTTGAAGTTGACAGTTAGACTCATTTCCCACTTGATATATATATGACCATGTGTTGAGTTGAAAAAATTGACATTGTTTGAAAAAGGAAGAGGGCTAATCTTTGTTGAATAGGCATCCCATATGCTTCAGTTATCATATTGAATTCCAAGGAATAAAATATGTACAGTTGTGTTAGTAGTCAGGATACCTTAGGCTAAGGTAAAAAAGTAAAGTTTTGGTATTCTTTGTCACCCTTGGTAGAGTGCCCTGGCGTCATAGCTCATAGCAACCTCAAACTCTTGGGCTCAGGTGATTCTCTTGTCTCAGCCTCCTGAGTACCTGGGAATACAGCTGCCTGCCACAGTGCCCAGGTGTTTTTAGAGATGGGGTCTCGCTCTTGCTCAGGCTGGTCTCAAACCTGTGAGCTCAGGCAGTCCACCCACCTCAGCCTCCCAAGTGCAAGGATTACAAGCAAGAGCCACCTTGCCTAGCCTTTTTTTTTTTTTTTTTGAGACAGAGCCTCAAGCTGTCCCCCTGGGTAGAGTGCCATGGCGTCACTCACAGCCACCTCCAACTCCTGGGCTCAAGTGAGTCTCCTGCCTCTGCCTCCCAAGTTGTTAGGACCACAGGCACCCGCCACAACACCTGGCTATTTTTTTTTGGTTGCAGCCATCATTGTTGTTTGGCAGGCCCGGGCTGGATTTGAACCCACCACCTTAGGTGTATGTGGCTGGCACCTTAGCCACTTGAGCCACAGGCACCGAGCCTTTTTTTTTTTTTTTTTTTGCAATAGAGTTTCATTCCGTCACCCCGGGTGGAGGGCTGTGGTATCATTATAGCTCACAGCAACCTTAAATTCTTGGGCTTAAGAGATTCTCTTAGCTCAGCCTCCCAAGTAACTGGGACTACAGGTGTGCACCACCACACCCACCTGTATCCACCTGCTTCAGCCTCCCAGAGTACTGAGATTATAGTTATGAGCCACTGTGATAGCCTTAAGAGACCTTTTTCGTAGGGTGTCAGATCCTAGTTTCTTTGACATGAGATTCAGTACTTCTTTAAAGTCAATCTTTGAAGACTGTGTTTAAAATTTTAGGTAGTACGGGCGGTGCCTGTGGCTCAGTGAGTAGGGTGTTGGCCCCATATACCGAGGGTAGCGGGTTTAAACCCGGCCAGGGCCAAACTACAACAAAAAATAGTTGGGTGTTATGGTGGGCGCCTGTAGTTCCACCTACTCAGTAGGCTGAGGCAAGAGAATAACCTAAGCCCAAGAGCTAAAGGTTGCTGTGAGCTGTGATGCCACAGCACTCTACCAAGGGCAATAATGTGGGACTTTGTCTCTAAAAAAAAATTTTAGGTAGTAACGGGAATTAATATTTATCAATATTTTGATTGGGTGTCGTGGCTCACTCCTGTAATCCTAGCATTTTGCGAGGTCAATGTGGGTGGATTACTTTAGTGTACAATTTGGAGACCAGCCTGAGCAAGAGTGAGACCCTGTCTCTGCCAAAAATTGAAAAAAAAAAAAGAAAGAAAGAAAAAACTGAGGCAAGTGGATGGATTGAGCCCAAGAGTTGGAGGTTGCTATGAGCTATGATGCCATGGCACTCTACCCAGGACAACAGCTTCAGACTCTGTTTCAAAAAAAAAAAAAAAAAGACAAAAATATTTCTCAATATTTAGATGCAAAATATTCTGAGCTTTTGTTAAGTCCAGATTGTTTGTGAAATCTGTTACAAGCATGAGTTTCAAGGTTTGAGAATTTATCCTTTTTCCTTCATTTATTACCAGGGATTCTTTGGCACTCTATCATAAAATATTTTGTAACCTGTGCATCTTGTAATTTAACATTTTGGTATCTTTTATTTTTATTTTGTTTGAGATGGAGTCTCACTGTGTTGCGGTGGTATGGTGTCACAGCTCACAGCAACCTCAAAGTTTGGGGGCTTAAGTGATAGTCTTGCCTTAAGCTCTCAAGTAGCTGGGACTATAGGCACCTGTCATAATGCCCAGCTGCTTTTTGGTTGTAGTTGTCATTGTTTAGCAGGCCTAGGCCGGGCTCACCCCCGCTAACCTTGCTGTATGTGGCTGGTGCGCTACTCATTGAGCTACTGGTGCTGAGCCAAGGTATCTTATATTTTACTTTGCCATGTATTTGGGCCATATATTTAAAAGATGTATCGGTTTGGCATGGTGGCTCCCATCTATAATCCCAGCACTCTGGGAGGCTGAGACAGGTGAATAGCCTGAGCTTAGGAGTTCAAGACCAGCCTGAGCAAGAGCTAGACCTCTTTCTCTACTATAAATAGAAAAACCAGCCAGGCATGGTGGCGCATACCTGTAGTCCTAGTTACTTCGGAGACTGAGGCAAGAGAATCTCTTGTGGCAGGTGCCTGTAATCCTAGCTACTCACATGGCTGAGGCAGGGGGATTACTTGAGCCTAAGAGTTTGAGGTTGCTGTGAGCTATGATGCCATAGGACTCTACTAAGGTTGACAAAGTAAGACTATGTCTACAAAAAAAAAAAAAAAAGTCAGTGGTACTCACCTAAGGATTGTGAGTAGGTGTTTGTTAAAATTCGACTTCTAGGTTGAGCGCAGTGGCTCAAAACTATAATCTTAGCACTTTGAGAGGCTCACTTGAAGTTTAAGATAAGCCAGAACAACATAGACCCTACAGCCACAGTCTTTCTACAAATATAGAAAAATTAGGCAGGCGTGGGGATGTGTACCTATAGTCCCAGCTACTTTGGAGGCTAAGGCAGGAGCTTGAGGTTACAGAGAACTGTGATAATGCCATTGTACTCTACCCCAGGCAATAGATCAAGGCCTGACTCTAAAAAAATAAATAAAAGGCAGATTCTGATTTCATTTTGGGGGGTAGGACTGGACATTCTGAATTTCTTTTTTCTTTAGAGACAGAGTCTCTCTTTATCTCCCTTGGTAGACTGCTGTGGCATCACAGCTCACGGCAATCTCCAAATCCTGGGCTTAGGTGATTCTCTTGCCTCAGCCTCCCAAGTAGCTGGGACTATAGGCACCTGCCACAGTGCCCAGCTATTTTTGTTTGTTTGTTTGTTTGTTTGCAGTTTGGCTGGGGCTGGGATTGAACCCTCCACCCTTGGTATATGGGGCCGGTGCACTACCAACTGAATCACAGGTGCTGCCCCTACATTTTGAATTTATAACAAGCTCTCATGTGCTGCTGCTCTATTCCTTGGACAAAACTGAGTAGCAAGGCTCTAAATATAAACCTACGGGGAACAAAGATCTGAATGCTGTCATTATAGGCAGAATATTCCCGCCTTTTCACCTGTTGGCCCCCAGACAAGTTTAGGTTAATGATTCTGATATTGGTTTCTACAAATATAATTTTTATATACAAGAAAGAGGACAAAACAAGGCAGAGTTAAAAGATTTATAAATGAATTAATAGCAGTAACGTTGCCCATAACGTTTAAGTTTTCTTAGTCTTTTTATATTGTAGGAATTCAAAGTGTGAAATTGTTTTGTTTGTTTTTTGAGACGGAGTCTCACTATTCACCCTAGGTAGAGTGCTGTGGCATCACAGCTCACAGCAACCTCAAACTCTTGGGCTTAAGCGATTCTCTTGCCTCGGCCTCCCAAGTAGCTGGGACTATAGGTGCCCGCCACAGTGCCTGGCTATTTTTCTGTTGCAGTTTGGCCAGGGTTCGGTTCAAACCTGCCAGCCTCAATATATGTGGTCGGTGTCATAGCCACTGTGCTACAGGTGCTGTGAAATTTTTTGTTTGTTTTTTATTAAATCATAGCTGTGTACAATAACGCAATCCTGGGGTACAATGTCCTGGTTTTATATACAATTTTGAAATTTTTTTTTCTTTTTTTTTTTTTTTTTTTTTTTTTTTTTGAGACGAAGCCTCAAGCTATCCCCCTGGGTAGAGTGCCATGGCATCATGCTCACAGCAACCTCCAACTCCTGGGCTCAAGCGAGTCTCCTGCCTCAACCTCCCAAGTAGCTGGGACTACAGGCACCCGCCACATCGCCTGGCCATTTTTTGGTTGCAGCCATCATTGTTGTTTGGCGGGCCTGGGCTGGGGATTCAAACCCGCCACCTTAGGTGTATGTGGCTGGCGCCTTAGCCGCTTGAGCCACAGGTGCTGAGCCGAAATTGTTTTTTCTGAGTTTATATTCATTCTCTTTCAGAAGAAATAGCAGATTTTATTTGAATGTGTTGTCTTATATCTTTTCTCTTTATTTACCTACAGGCATTGATCAATATGACAGAGATAGCATCATTAATGACTTTAAGAATGGGACCTGCAAACTTCTTGTGGCTACCTCTGTTGCTGCTCGAGGTCTAGATGTGAAACATCTTATTCTTGTAGTAAATTATAGCTGCCCTAACCATTATGAGGATTATGTGCACAGAGCAGGACGGACTGGAAGAGCAGGCAACAAAGTAAAGAGAAGTATTTTATTGTTGATTTCCATTATATTCAAATACAGGTGTTTCTTTAGTATTTTATGTACTAGATAATAGGAGTTAGGGGCACAGTTTGAAAATGCTTAATCGATAGCGAATGATTGGTAGTTGTTAAAAATTGATGTTAATAATTTGTACATATAGGCTTGGCGCATGTAACTTAGCGGCTGGGGCCTTGGCCACATACATGAGAGCTGACAGATTTGAACCCGGCCCAGGGTCTGCCAAACAATAATGACAACTACAAAAAAAAAAAGCTGGGCATTGTGGCGGGTGTCTGTTGTCCCAACTACTTGGGAGGCTAAGGCAAGAGTTTGAGGTTGCTCTAAGCTGTGATACTATGGCACTCTACCAAGGGTGACATAGTGAGACTCTGTCTCAAAAAAAAATAAAAATAAAAAAGTAATTTGTATGCATATACTACATACATGTCTAAGAACTGTTAAATTTACCAAATATTTCTGCTCTTTATAGGCAGATATTTTTAACACCTTGTGTCTCCTTTTGGTCTCTCCCACGCCTGAAAATTTCTGTACACATGCCTGTCAACTTAAGATGGACTACATCCTGATAAACCCATCATAAATTACAAATGTATCCTAAGTTGATCATCATAGCTTGGTCTAGCCTACCTTCAGCATGCCCAGGACACTTTTACAGTTGGACATAATTACATAACACGAAGTTTATTTTATAGTAAAGTGTTGAATAGTCATGTATTTATTGAACACTGCACTAGAGGTGAAAAAGATGGCTGTGTGGGTATTTGAAGTGTGGTTTCTACCAAATGCGTGTTGCTTTTGTATCACAAAGTCAAAAAATCATTAAATTGAAGCATGACAACCTGGGGATCCTCTACATACACATATTTATTAATCTATATGGGTCAGGAACTTTCACTGCTTTTTTAAATAAAATTTCAGCACGGCCTGTTACTTCAAAATTTCGTTGTTTTTCTTTTTCTTTCTTTTTTTTTTTTTAAGGCAGTCTCACTTTGTTGCCCCTTGTAGAGTGCCTTATCATCCTTATCATCATAGCTCATAGCAACCTTAAACTCTTGGGCTCAAGTGATTTTCTTGCCTCAGCCTCCTGAGTACCTGGGACTATAGGTGCCTGCCACAATGCCCAGCTGTTGTTTAATTTTTTTTTTTTTAAGAGACAGAGTCTCATCTTGTCACCGTTGGTATAATGCTGTGGCGTCACAGCTCACAGCAACCTCCAGCTCTTGAGCTTAGGTGATTCTCTTGCCTCAGCCTCCCGAGTAGCTGAGACTACAGGCGCCCGCCACAACGCCTGGCTGCTTTTCTGTTGCAGTTTGGCCGGGGCTGGATTTGAACCTGCCACCCCTGGTATATGGGGCCAGCACTCTACTCACAGAACCACAGGTGCCGCCCATTGCCCAGCTGTTTTTTAGAGAAGGGGTCTCAGTCTTGCTCAGGCTTAAGGAATCTGCCTGCATTGGCCTCCCAGAGTGCTAGAATTACAGGTGTGAGCCATTTCATCCTTTCTTCCAGCTATTTTTAGAGACATGATCTCGATTTTGCTCAGTCTGATCTTGAGCTCAGGCAATCCACCCGCCTCAGCCTCCTGGAGTGCTAGGATGACGAGTGTTAGCTACCATATATTCTCATTGTTTTTGAAAATAAAAACGTGGGGGTGACAGGGTACTGCCTGTGGCTCAGAGGAGTAGGACGCCGACCCCATATACTGGAGGTGGCAGGTTCAAACTCGGCCGCGGCCAAAAACTACACACACACACACACACACAAAAAAAAAAGGGATCATGAAATATATCCATCTCTTATACTTACCAGCCCCCTGTGTCGCACATGCATACATATATACACACACATACGTTATTTGGTTTTTTGACTCAGTTTTATTCTGGTCATTGTATAGTTCTAACACTTTCTTTCGGAATGCAGTAGAATATTCTGTTGTTAGAGATATTGATCATGATATATAGTGTTTGATTTTTCCAGCCCTATGCATTGCATAATGAAGCAATGATAGCATTAATAGTAATAGCCTGCATTTATGGAAGACTTAATGTCTGTTCTAAGTGCTTTACATATAACATTGTTTCATCTGAGATAGAAATTATTACTTTATTTTGTGGAGAAGAAGAATTCAGGTACATGTAAGTTTAGTCACCCAAGGTTACAGCTACTAAATAGTGATAACATTTATTCTTTTTTGGGGGGGGTGGACAGGAGCCTCACACTGTCCCTCTGGGTAGAGTGCTATGGCATCATGCTCACAGCAACCTCCAACTCCTGGGCTCAAGCGAGTCTCCTGCCTCAGCCTTCCGAGTAGCTGGGACCACAGGCACCCTCCACAATGCCCAGCTATTTTTTGGTTGCAGACGTCATTGTTGTTTGGTGGGCCTGGGCTGGATTCGAACTCACCACCTTGGGTGTATGTGGCTGGCACCTTAGGCACTTGAGCCACAGGCGCTGAGCCATGTTATTCTATTTTAATGGAAACAGAGTCTCACTTTGTCACCCAGGCTAGAATTCAGTGTTGAAATAGCCCACTACAGTCTCCAACTCCTGGGCTTAAATTAAGATTTTCTTCCTTAGCCTCCCAGTTAGCTAGGACCACAGGTATGAGCCACTGCATCTAGTCAGCATTTATTCTTATAACCTGAGCATTCTGATGAGTTAAGCTTTTTTTTTTTTTTTTGAGACAGAGTCTCAATCTATCCCCCTGGGTAGAGTGCCGTGGCATTACAGCTCACAGCAACCTCCAACTCCTGGGCTCAAGCGAGTCTCCTGCCTCCACCTCCCAAGTAGCTGGGACCACAGGCGCCCGCCACAACACCCGGCTGTTTTTTGGTTGCAGCCGTCATTGTTGTTTGGCGGGTCCGGGCTGGGGATTTGAACCCGCCACCTTAGGTGTACGTGGCTGGCGCCTTAGCCGGTTGAGCTATAGGCGCTGAGCCAGCTTTTTTTTTTTTTTTTATAAAAGGCCAGGGACTGGCTTGGCACCTGTGGCTCAAGCCGCTAAGGCGCCAGCCACATACACCTAAGGTGGCGGGTTCGAATCCCCAGCCCAGGCCTGCCAAACAACAATGATGGCTGCAGCCAAAAAATGGCCAGGCGTTGTGGTGGGCACCTGTAGTCTCACCTACTTGGGAGGCTGAGGCAGGAAACTCGCTTGAGCCCAGGAGTTGGAGGTTGCTGTGAGCGTGATGCCATGGCACTCTACCCAAGGAGATTGCTTGAGGCTCTGTCTCAAAAGAAAAAAAAAAAAAAAAGGCCAGGGACCAAAAATTGTAGCCACTTAAGGTCTCTCTCACATACTTTTTTTTCCTTCTGTGTGTCTGTGCATGTGTCTATGCATATTTATATCCGTATAAAAATCTAAAAATTTTTAGTTCATGGGCAGTTTAGTACAAAAGCAGACCATGGGTCACACATACAGTGGCTATTTAGATATTCTAGAAATAAACTCTTTTTGAGACAGTCTCACTCTGTCACGCAGAGTGGCATCATTACATCTCACCGCAACTGCAAATGCCCAATTAGCTGGGATTACAGGCATGTACCACCACACCTGGCTGATTTTTCTATTTTTAATAGAGACAGAGTCTCACTGTTGCCCCAGCTAGTCGTGGACTCCGGAGCTCAGGCAGTCCTCTCACCTCTAACTCCCAGAGTGTTAGGATTATAGACATGAGCTGTCATGCCCAGCCCTGAAATAAACCAAATCCTTATACCATGTTTTAATTTTTTTTTTTTTTTTTTTTTTGAGACAGAGCCTCAAGCTGTCCCCCCGGATAGAGTGCTGTGGCATCACAACTCACAGCAACTCCTGGGCTCAAGCGAGTCTCCTGCCTCCGCCTCCCAAATAGCTGGGACCACAGGCGCCCTCCACAACGCCTGGCTAATTTTTTTTTTTTTTTTGGTTGCAGCCATCATTGTTGTTTAGCAGGCCCATGCTGGATTTGAACCTACCACCTTAGGTGTATGTGGCTGGTGCCTTAGCCACTTGAGCCATAGGCACCAAGCCTAAACCATATTTTAAAATGTGTAACAGTTCACTGTAAGATTAGAATGTTTTGTGAAAATGTCAGCTTGAATGCTTTAGAGAGGGAGGTAATATTTCTGATCTGATTTGTATAAAGGTTAAAAAATAATTACATAAAAACAGTTCAGGCTGGGCATGGATACTCACATCTATAATCGTACTACTCTTTTAGGCCAATAGAGGAGTATCACTTGCACTTAGGAATTTGAGACTATCCTGTCCCTACAAAGAATAGAAAAATTAGTCAGGCATTATCACTTATGCCTGTAGTCTCATCTACTCATGAGGCTGAGGGAGAAGGATTGCTTGAGCCCATGTGTTTGAGGTTGGTGTGAGCTACAATAACACCACATAGCCCTCTACCAAGGGACAGAGCAAGACTCTGTCTCTCTCAAAAACAAAACAAATCAAAACTGGCCATGTGGGTTGGCTCATCCTATAATCCAGCACTCTGGGAGGTTCAGGTTGGTGGATTACTCAGGCTCAGGAGTTCCATATCAGACTGAGCAAGAACAAGACCCCATCTCCACTAAAAATGGAAAAACTAGCTGGGTGTTGTCATGGGTGCCTGTAGTCCCAGCCACTGGGTGTGATACCATAGCATTCTACCTAGGTCAACTCTTTCTCTCTTAAAAAAAAAAAAGAACCCTACAAAAACCCAATCCATTTGTGTATGTAACAAACATATTATATATATGTACATATATTTATACATATAATCTATGTATGTGTACATGTATTTTTATGTTTTATTGCTCTCAAAGGAAAATGTGGAAAGATACATTCCAGGAAGTTAATATGAGTGACAGTGGTGTAGGAGGAAGCACAGGATGGGAATCCAAAGACAAAGAAAATTAAAATGCTATATTAAAGAAAATTAGGCCGGACGCAGTGGCTCACTCTTGTTATCCCAGCACTTGGGAGGCTGAGGAGGGTCCATTGCCTGAACTTGCAAGTTTGAGACCTGTCTGGGCCAGAGTGAAACCTTGTCTCTAAAAAATAGCTGGGTGTTGTGGTGGAGGCTCCTGTGGTCCTACTGCTTAGGAGGCTGAGGCAAGAGAATCGCTTAAGCCCAAGAGTTTGAAGTTGCTCTAAGCTATGACGCCATGGCACTATGCTGAGGGTAAAAAAGTGAGACTCTGTCTCACAAAAAAGAAAATTAATAGGTACAACACAGTTTTGCATTTAAATAGCATATATTTGTATTGATGCAAATGTCTTTTGCCTGGGATAGCGTACAGTGGTGCAATCATAGCTCACTGTATAGCGTCCAATGCCTCAGCTTAAGCAATCTTCCTGTCTCAGCTTCCAAAGTAGCTGGGACTATAGGTATACCATGCCCAGCATATTTTTTGTTGCAGTTTGGCTGGGGTCATGTTTGAACCCGCCACCCCTGGTATATGGGGCCAGTGCTTACTCACTGACAAAATTTAATTTTTTCTTGAGATAAAAAAAATTTTCTTTATTGCCCAGGCTGTTATTTTAACTTCTGACTTGGAGTGATCCTCTTGCCTTGACATCTCAAAGGGATGGGCTTATAGGCAAGAGCCACTCCACCTGGCCTAAATTAGAAACTTTTTAATTTTGCTTATTTTAGCTTTAAATATGCAACCTAGATATTTCACTTTGAATTATTAAAGAATTTAGTAGGGCCCTTTTGTGGCCTTTACAATTGTTTAGTAATGGTATCAGTCTCATGAAGATTTATTAAATGGTTCAGATTTCGTTTTACCTATGACCTAAGCAGGATTCATCTTGTTAGTGTCTACTAATTCTACTTTTTCATCATTTCTTAGGGTTATGCCTATACTTTTATCACAGAAGATCAAGCTCGCTATGCTGGTGACATAATTAAAGCTCTTGAGTTGTCAGGGACCGCGGTGCCTGCTGATTTAGAGAAACTTTGGAGTGATTTCAAAGATCAACAGAAAGCTGTAAGTTTTTTAACCCGTTTACTCTTGTGCAAATCATTAATGTGTTCTAAACCTTAAATATTTAATACTTGGAAATCTTTTGTTACTATTTGGGTATTTTAATAGAACTTTGTCATTTATCTCTTTTTTTTTTTTTTTTTTTGAGACAGAGCCTCAAGCTGTCCCCCTGGGTAGAGTGCCGTGGCATTACAGCTCACAGCAACCTCCAACTCCTGGGCTCAAGCGAGTCTCTTGCCTCCGCCTCCCAAGTAGCTGGGAC